>WBNA01000557.1:161989-182601 GCA_013398345.1 Nothocercus nigrocapillus
AGCAACCCTCCAAAAGACACTTGAGAAGTCACCACTGCAAGAAGGGAGGAGGCAAGACGCTGTTCTCCATCCGTTGCAGTCACACTTTCCCAATGCTTTTTCCAGGTGCCAGCAGCACCAGGGCCAGGATCTGCACTACTACGGAGACATCCAGCTCTGGACACAAAGACACAACTGTTGAATGAGAACAAAATACTTCTGCTAAAGCATTCCTGCTCCCTGAAACACAGGATCCAGCCCTGGAGAACCCGCTGTAGGCTTCTGCTCAGGCTGCAAGCCAGAAACAAGGGGCAGGTATGAGAGGAGATGTCAGGAATGGAAGTAGAGCATAAGCTGCCTCTATTTTGCCACTGGGCTCAAGAATTTCCGGACCTTGAGTTTGCAAAAGGAGGGTGGAAACCACCCTCCTTATCCAGTTTTTACGGGGACTGCCCAATAATTTGGCCCCTAGTGATGAAAAGGAAGTTTCCATTCCCTCTGTGCTCAGTCAGAGGGACGTGATGCTCTCTTCTCACCCAGACATTTTTGGGCACACCAGTAAGTGCGAGTGCACATAGAAGATTTTGAAACTCCCATTTCAACCATAGGGGCTGCAAAACGTTTAAAAACCTCAAAGCCTCCCCAAAGTGGGAGAATTTGGGCAGTATGTTCATGAATGAGGTAGCACTGTGGGACCCTATCAAGCTTTTCTGCCCAGGAACATCTCAGGAGACCCCTGAAAGCTCCCTTAGGAAAGCTCACCACACCTTATGTCATGCGACTGCTGGGGACATTTCCCTGATTCTCAGTCCCTCTTCTCCACCCAGCAATTTCCGTTTTACTCCCGTTAATGGCCTAACCGGCTCCCTCCCTTGCTGCTGCATACACCATGTCGTTTTCCTGGGCGCTCATTGGAAAGGCCTGCGCTGACCTGGCCAAGAGGCCAGATTAACCTCGTCGCATTCGCTTCGGGCACTGCGTGGCCATTCCCGCGCCACGGCAAGGAGCCAGAACGCGGATTTATGAGCTGCCACTAATCCCGCCCCAGGGACACAAGCAACAGGGCGAGCACCGGGCACCCGCGTGGCGGGATCACAAGCGTTTCACCCCACGGCCTTCGCCACCGCTCTACAGAGCGCCAAAAGCACCAGAGCCGTGTGTGCTCACCCCATCAAACAACATTTAGGCTTAGAAAACGTCAACCAAGCAGGATGAAATTCAGTACAAACCACCCCCACTCCCAGGCACAGCCACCCAGGGCACCTCCAGCATCGTTGGGTTGAGTTTCCCTTGGGAAACGTTCCTGCGTTGTCCTCCACGCTAGCCTCAGCGCGGTTGGAACTGAGGGAAAACTCAGAGGCCACCTAAGCGATGAGGAGTGAGCAACTTGCCTCAAGGAATCGAGGCAGCAGCCAGATTATTGGCTTCGTTTCATCTTTGTTTATCCACGTCAGGTAAGGCAGCCTACAGGTTCCTGAATGCAGATTTCCTCGCGGTGCGGAAGAAAAACACATGCTCATGGTTTCAGGCCTGCCGGAGCAGCACCTTATTTTGTCCCCAGCATCAAACCAGCTCCCTCTACTCCCACAAAACCAGAAAGGTGACATAGAAAGCAGAAGAAAAAACACTATTTTCATTGCTCATGGGCAAGAAGTGCTCCATGCAACCCAAAAAAGAGGTTCGGTGGGAGAGCCCCGCAAGCAGCCATCAGGATGCAGCCGCCCCCTCCATTTTCCTTGCAGCACTGAGGAACTGAACCAGGGAGTGCAGGGCCGGCTCCCTGCTCATCTAAATCTCAGCACCTTCCAAAGAAATTACAGGTTATATGCGGCCTCCCAATGACATCTCTGAAAGCATCCCCGTTTCCCCTGTAATTTGTTGGGTTTTCAAAGAAATAAAAAAAAAAAAAAAAAGTGTCGCAGGAGCCTATATTTTAAAGGCATGAAGCCAACGACAGCCCTGTCACAACACAAGCAGAAAGCGGCTCCGAACCCCCTTCCTGCTCAGGCGGGCACTTGGGAGGTTGAATTAGGCCCACAATGAAACTTGACACCCCAAAGACAGAGTGGGGCCATCTTGTCCCCCAAACTGCAAGCCAGTAATTTGGAGGCTGTTAGAGCTACAAATTTGCTACAATTAGCTAAAAAGAAAAAAAGAAAAAAAAAGCTACAAATTGAGCAACAAAGGTAGAGGCCCCACAAACCCTATCCTGCCAACTGAAGAACCCCAATCCTCTTGTTTGCGCTACCAGCAACGCACTGCTTTGCTGGTTTTGGGGCTTGCTTGCTCAAAAATGGCCTTTCTGGGCTTGAAGCGGCAGCAACACCTCCATCGCTCTACCACTGGGGCCCCCGGGTGCTCCAGTGCTCGGAACAGCCCTGCGGAGTGAGGGGCGCAGAAGGGGCACCTGGGATGGGGCACCCGGGATGCTCCTCTTGGTCAGTGCCCAGCGCAGGGGGAACCAGCTCCAAAATCCAAATGTTGGGGAGACGACAAAGGGCCTGGCACCCAACCTGGCTGCTGGGAGATCCAGGCAAGGATTGGGAATATGGATGGATGGATGGATGGATGGATGGATGGACGGATGGATGGAGTGGGGGGTCCAGGTGGTGGATGTGGATGGAGGGGAGACCTGGGGCACTGCCTTTCCCAAGGGAACGTGGGTTGGTCCTGGCGTGGAGACAGGGTACACTGAGGTAGTCTCATCCATCCTGCCTCTCCCGCAGGGGGCAGGACACGGCCCCGGGGCTGGTGGCACCCACGGGGGCCCAGGACTGGGCCGCCCCCAGGGGCTGCGGGAGGAGACACGAGGGACCGGGATCACGTCGGGAATGGGGGGGGCCCTGCTGGGAAGAACCACTCCGGTACCGGGGAGAGGGGGGAAGCCGTTGGACCCAGCGGACGGTACCATTTGCAGAGGGGAGGGGGAGTGCTCCCAGGGACCCCGCGGCACCGAGGGAGACGGGGGGCCAAGGCGGGCGGTGCCGTCCCGCGGTCGCGGAGCCCGGGGTGGCGCTTCCCCAAACTGCCGCCCCCCCCCCACCGCGAACCGGGCCGCCCCCTTTACCTCCCGCCGCGTCCGCATCAGCCTCCGGGCTGAGGGCGTCCGCGCCCGCCGCCGCCGGGCCCGCCGCCCCCTCCGGCACGTCCAGCTCCATGGCCGCCGAGGAGGCGTCGGCGGCCCCGGTTCCGGTCGCGCCCGCCGCCCGATGCTGCTGTCGCCGTCGCCGTCGCCGTCGCCGTCGTCGCCGCCGTGGAGGAGCCTGGGAGCCGCGCCGGACGGCCGGCACCATAGAGCGCGGGAGGAATCGCGCCTAGACACTCCCCAGCGCTCCTGTCGGCGGAAGTGACGCTTGGCCGCTTCCATCGGAACTTGGCCGCCGTGCAGGGGCTAGGCGGTGCCATAACGGGCGGCGGGAAGAGGGGAATGGCGCGGAGAAACAAACGGGGCCTCGCGGGGGATGAGCAACCTCCCCACCGTCTCTCCTCTAGGAGGGCTGGAGGCACCATAGAGCCGCAGGGGCGGGGCCTGGCAGTTGCCATTGCAGCATGCGGCCCGGCAGAGGCCCCGGGCGCCACCTCGCGGCGAAGGCCGCGGGGCTTGAGGCGCCCCCGAGCGCCCGGGGACCGTGGAGTGACCACGACCCGGTCGCGGAGGCCTTTCGAGTGTGTGCGGCTCGCTGTGCCCCGGGACAGGGTCCTGGGGCCTGGGCGGCGTGTGGGGTGACCCCAGTGACAGGGGTGACATGAGGGGATGGGGACACAAGCGTGTCCTGAGCAGGGGCCTGGGAAGGGCTTGACCTTGGCATGTCCAGGTATGACAATGAGGGCGCATCTGCCGCCCCCGGAACGCTGGAGGCCGTGTCATCGCGTGCCTGGGGAGCGTGTGCCCTGCAGCCAGGATGAGGAGGACAAGGAGGCTGGAGCCTCCCGCCCAGCCCTGTGGAGGCTCCACGACACTGTCTCGACGGAGCAGTGGCGGAAACGGTGCCTCTGCGTGCTCATGTCTCCAGCTCCGGGATGGAAGCTGCTTGGCGGGAGGTTCAGGAGAACGTGGCGCCCCCACAGCCCCCGCGCGTGGGGCTTCAGGGACCTCCTGTGGTCCCAGTACCGGCCTCGCACGGAGGTGGCTCGGACATGGACCCGACGCATGGAGCTGATTCCAGTCACCAAACCCGTGGGGAAGCACCCTGGCCGAAAGAGGAATGGCTATGGACTGGATCCGAGGTGCGAGGGCAGAGTGGAGGGGACCGGGAGCACAGGGAAGGGCAAGGGAAAGGGGAGAGGGTCCTGGGGGCTTTGGAGAGGGCCCGGCCAGGGCAGGACTTGCTGCACTTGCGGCACTGCCCCCCCACTGCCCCATGCAGCCCACAGGATAAGAGGGGTCATGGCCAGCTCTGGGGGTCAGGGACAGTCACCTGGGCCTCCCCCCATGCCCGTGAACCTGCCCAGGTCCTCGTGTCCTCCCGCTTGTTCCCTCCTGGCAGGCAACGCCTGGCCCGCAAAGGGTTACGCAAAGCACCTGGGAGTGACACCACTGCCACCAGCCCCAGCGCTTGGCTCCTTCCTGGTGCAATCCTGGCCAAGCTCGGCCGCCACTCGGTGAGTGCTGACCCCTGGGCTCTGTTCGGGCACAGTGACAGAGACCCAGCCCTGTTTCCCTTAGGGAATTGGCCGCGGTTCATCCCTCCCCACCAGCGCCTGCGGTGACAGGTTGGCTTGGGGACCCTCCTGTCCCCGTTGTGGGGACTGGGCTGGGGGAAGGACTACGGGGTAGAGGCCATGGGCTGGTCCTGGGGCCCCGAGCGGGTTTGGGGGCAGAGCCCCATTCCGTGTGGCTTTGGGAATGAGCGGCGTTGCTGCCAGTGCCCCCGCGCTGGGGTTGGGGACGTGGAGCTGGGGCCAGCGCCCTGCCCAGGTCTGCAGGTGGGTCCCACCTTCCCGGCTCCCTTTCCTGGAGCGTGGAGGCCCCGGAGGGGCCAGGATGGGTTTGTGGGGTGCAGCGGAGTGGCTTGGCAGAGATGCCGGGGACTGTTTGAGGAAGCAGGGGCTCCAGCCCAGTGTGACAGGGACTGCACGGGGGACGAGCCACTCAGCGCTGGGACACAGGGACACTGCCATGGAACCGCTCACGCAGCAGCCAACACCTCCCTGGCAGCCCTGGGCAGGGGGTCCTGGTGCTGCGATGGCTGTGGAGCAGGGGCTGCCGGTGACCCCATAAACACCCTGTCTCCCATGTGCCGACAGGTCCCCCGTGATGTAGCGAGGCTGCCTCAGGCAGCGTGGCCTGGGCCTGTCGCAGCCCCTGGCACAGCCTGGCACCTGTGGAGCAGCCCTGGAGGCGCTGGGCACAGCGGGGGACCCGGCCCCAGTGCTGCCTCTCCCAGCGGGGCTGCTTTGGCGGGCACTGGTTTCTGTGGGGAAACCGGCTGGGCCGGCTCCTCCAGCTGCCCCCGGGGAGAGAGGGGGCAGCTGCATGGCCACTGCATCCCAGTGCTATCCTTGCGTGCGCCTCGTCCCTGCTGCGGGGCGTGGGAGCCCCACGAGGCAGCAGGAGCCACGGGTTGGGATGGGATCACAGCGGGAGCTGCTTGGGGCTCCAGGGCTGGTATGCGGGGGCAGCGGCTGAGCCGTCATCCTGGCGGGTGTCCAGGGTCTGCTCCAACCTGCGGCTCCTCTTTGTGGCATGGGGGTGCGCAGGCACCCCATGAGCCTGGGGTGGCACTGGCAGCACCCGGTGCTGCTGCAGCACCAGCCACTTCAGCTGCCTGCTCTGCCCCCAGCCTGACCCACCTCCATGAGGGCTCTCGCGTTCGCTGGTCCGGCTCAAAACCTGCTCCCAGACCCCGGCTCCCTTCCCTGGGGGCAGCTGGGCTCTCCCTGGGTCAACCTCGTTTCCAAACACCCAGAATGGGGAATGTGGGCCCTTCCGTCGCCCGCCCCGGGAACCAGGGCAGGGCAGGTGCCTCCTGGGAGGTGGCGCCAGCCTGGGGGCGGGACGCCAGGTAGGGCCACCGCCTCCCCGTCACCGCTGGGAGGAAGCCCCGGAGTTGGGCGCCAGACAAAGCGGCGGCCACCTCGCGCTGCTGCTGGGTGCGGCGCCGCCGCGACATGGCCGTGCGCTTCCAGGTGCGTCGCTGGCCCCACGGCCTTCTCGGGGGCTTCGCTGCGCACCAGGGCCCCCAGCTCGGTGCCACGGCAGCTGCAGGGGGTCATGGTGACAGGGTCCCGGGGGAGTGGGAAGGACGGGACAAAAGCCCCGGTGCAAAGGCCCCTTGCAGCGAGACCAAAGGCCACCCCTGGGGCCCCCTCTCTCCTCAGTGGCTAGTGTCATGGGGCGCCTGGGTGTCCTTCGGCTTGCTCGGGTGGCTCGTGCTGCTGCGGGGTCTCTTGCTCGCACTGAAGCCCCTTTGCTTGGGGCTGTGCAGCTTTTCGGGTCTTTGCACCTGCCGTGGCCGCTGTGGGCTATGAGCAATGGTCGTACCACCCGGTGTCGTCCTCCCCGTCCCATCAGCTCCCCACAGCAGGAGGGCCTGGAGGCATTGGTGGCATTGCGCCAAGCCTGCTGGCTTCCTGGGCCCTTTCCAGTGGTAACTTCATGGCTGCCCTGGGATTCCCTCAACACATGCATGGATAAAACGGGACCCTTCCCGTGTCCCTGCTACTGGCTGCTTCCCCCTGTGCTGTGTCTGTCCTGTGGGCTGCGCCAGGTCCCTTCCTGCGGCTGGGCTGGGCTATTTTGCGAGGCTGGCTGGGCTCGGCATGACCCGCCACAGTGGCTGCCGCCCTCATGCGTCCTGTTCTTCCCCTTGTGATAGAGGTCATAAAGTGGCAGCCACGCTCGTCCCCGCCCTGTGCAGACTCCGCAGCTTCGTTAACACTGTCAAGGTCTGAGCCTGAGCCTGTGGGCAGCTCTGGGCAAGGGATCCGCTGCAGCCCGACGTGGGGTCCTGCATCCCTCCTTGCATTTCCCTTGACCGCCCTCCCTTGATTCACCAGCAGGTTGCAACCATGGAGGAGATGACGATCTGGGAGCAGCACACGGTGACGCTGAGCAAGGTGAGCGTGGCCCTGGGGCAACCCTGGCTGTGTCAGGGGGAGCACCTCCCTCTCCAGCTCTGCCCAGATCCAGCTGCCCCTCACGCATCTCTTCTGGTCCACGCCAGGATGCTCAGCGAGGCTTTGGCTTTGCTCTCTCTGGAGGCCGGGACCGTCCCAGCAAGACAACAGGGGACACAGCCGTGTTTGTTTCGGATGTGGTGTCTGGGGGACCGGCAGCCGGACGGCTTCAGTGAGTGCGCGGGGATGCAGGGAGAGCGGGATCACTCCCAACAACTGGGTGCAGGAAGGGCAGCAGATTGCTCCCATTTGGGTCCAGGACATGTCGCGTTTTCCCCCGCAGGCTGAAGGATCACATCGTGATGGTGAATGGCCTTTCCATGGAGAATGTCGCTTCCTCCTTTGCCATCCAGACACTTAAGACCTGTGGCAAGATCGCCAACATCGTGAGTGTGGCCATACTGTGGCAGGGCATCGCTCAAGGCGTCGCCTGCTCCTCTTCATTCCACCGTGTCCGAGCTTGTCTCCTGTGTCCCAGGACGTCTCTGGGGTGCCTGACTGAGCAGCTGCACTGTTGGGCCATGTTAGGGGTGATTGACACTCTGGTTATTGGAGGAACAGGCCCCAGATAGGCTCTTCCAGAATGGGAACCCCTCTCCGTGGTCTGGCCATGGCCCCTCACCCTTAGAGCACAGCGGGATCCATGGCTGCGCCCACGGAGAGGGGCTATGTGAGTCTCAGGGTTGGGTCCCCTCCCGAGTGGCTTCAGACCCTCTGCTGGTTCGCTTTGCTCCCCCTTGGCCCTGATTCCCATCGTGGGCCTGGAAAAAGCTGCAGAAACATCTCGTGGCAGAGGCAGCTTTGCTGCCCCGCTGCCCTGCTCCTTTTCCACCCGCAGACACTCAAGAGGCCCAGGAAGGTTCAGCTGCCCGTGAGCAAGAGCAGCGAGGCCCCACGGGGCAGCTCGGATGAGGAGCACAATGAGGGCCACGACGCCAAGGTGGCCCCATGCGCGTCCAGCACCCACCGCTCCCGGAATGACCTACGCCACAGCCAGGGCTATGACGGGGACTCCTCCAGCGAGAGCTCTGGGCACCACCAGCATGAGCGGCGCCATCAGAAATCGATGTCCCGGAGCCGGCAGCGAAGCCAGGACAGCAGCCGTTGGAGGCAGAGCCCGGACAGCGGCTCAGATTGTGGGGGCTGCCGCAGGCACCACTCCACGGATGGCTTTGGCCACGACGGGGATGCCGATGGGCTGGCCCTGGTGTCTGGCTTCAAGCGGCTGCCGCGCCAGGAGGTGCTGCCAAAGCCGGTCACGTCGGTGCTGGTGAAGCGGAGGCAGAGCGAGGGTAAGGCCTTCCCTCTCCCTCTGCCGCCCGAGTCGTGGCCCCCATGTCTCCTGGGGAGGGGTGGTGTCTGTGCCCAATGTCCTGCGTGCAGAGAGGGGACAGTGCAGGGTACTGCATGCACCGAGCCCACCTGGCCTCAGCCCAGAGCTCTACTTCGGAGCTGCGAGCGCCTCAGCAGGGGTTGCGATGGGCTTGGGCTTGGTGCTGAGGAGGGGCCGTGTCTGCCCAGCTCCGTCACGGGCTCTCTCTGCCGCAGAGTACGGCCTGAAGCTGGGGAGCCAGCTCTTCATCAAGCATGTCTCCGAGAATGGGCTGGCGGCTGAGCACGGCTGCCTGCGGGAGGGAGACCTCATCCTGAAGGTACTGGTGCCTGAGGGGCCTTGCGTTCATGGGGGGGGGATCTACCTCCCCCAGCCCAGCTGGCCTGGGCCCCGCTGGCGTCTCCGGGGAGCTGTCGGGCAGAGCAGCGAGTGGTGAAGGAGGGGACGAGGCAAAGGGCTGTTTTCTTCAGCTGGAATGCCAGCTTGCCAGGAGGAATCCCCATCTGGTGTCCACATCCTGCCCCATCTCCCTGGGGCAGCAGGGCCCGGCCACCATCTGCGGCTGCGTGGGGATCCTTGGGGACCAGCTCCCCGCACAGCCCAGGCCGGTTGGTTAAGGCAGCCCATGGTGCTCGGCTGACACCGGCTGTCCAGGACGTCTCCTCTGCCCTGCGGGCCCGCTGGCACGTGGGATCTCCTTGCGGCGTGTGGGTGTCCCCCACAGGGGAACAGCTGATGAGAGCAGCTCAGATGTTCAGGGTATGTCAGGCCTGTGATTAGATGAAAGGTATTTGGAGAAGATAAAACAGGGCCCTGCTGAAAGGTATTTGGGGAGGCTGCAGATATTCAGTTGGCACAGGTGGGCCAGGCAGCCCGATGGCCCTGTGGGAACAGGGACCAAAAGGGCTCAGGGGCAGACAGGGATTTCACTCTGGCCCAGCCCAACCGAAAGAATGTTGTGGCAGCTCAGGGAGACCAGGACCCCACCACCCATGTGGGCCTGATTCTCAGTGGCACTAGTTCAGTGCATTGGGAAAAAAGTGCTGAGCAAAGGTTAAAGTAAAACTAAGCTTAAAGTAGCATCCGAGCAGGGCCCTGCGGCTCCTGTCCCCATGCTATGCCATCTGGCCAAACGAGGGGATTCGCTGGCCTTGCTCAGTTGGTTTGTGTTTGCACATGGATGAGACCTCGTGGGGAGGCAGCTGGGAATGGGGACACAGATCCCAACGTGCAGAGCTGGGGGCGCGAGAGGCAAGAGGGCAGAGACAGGACCTGCAAAGGTGCAGTTGGAGTCCTGCCATGGTAGCTCCTGGATGAGCAGAGTTATTCCCCAGGGGCAGCTTCCCCATGACTGAACACCCTCCTGTGTCCCCCTCTCCCCTCTCCAGATCAATGGGGTGGCCAGTGAGAACATGTCCCTGGCTGATACCCAGCAACTCATTGAGCGCACGGAGGGGATCTTGACCCTGCTTGTCCTCCGAGACCACCGGCAGTTCCTGGTCAACATTCCCGACCTGGCAGACAGCCACAGTGGCAGCTCCTGCATGGATGGTAAGGGCACTCAGCAAGGAGGCCTGGAGCCCAATATGCAGCTCAGGGGTCTAACGTGTCTTGTCACTGCAGACATCTCTGACATTGGCTCTGAACTGTCCCATCTACCATCCCCTGTGAGCTCCCCACCACCTGCAGCTGCCACCAGGATGAATTCACCACCGTAAGATGCTCTGTGTCCTGCCCCTCTGCTTCCCCATGAACTTGTCTTCGCCCCATCGATCACCATGTCCCTCCGTGCTTCCTGCCAGTCTGGAGGTGACACTTCTCCAGGGTTCCTCTCCGCTCTGCTGGTGGCCAGAGCTGGCTCACCCTGGAAGTGGGACTGTGTTTTGGTGCCCAACAGAAGCTGGAGCTGCTGGGCACTGGCTGTCCCTGCTGTCCCTGCTCTTGGCACTGCAGGCGCAGCCTGTCTGTGCTGAGCCACCGCTTGTGATCTACCTAACGCTGTCCTGACTTTGTTCCAGAGAAAGGAGACGGACAAAAAAAGACCCTGCAGCTGACATGAACGTGGCTGATGCTCCAGACCCTGGTAGGTGAGCCCTGATGAAGCTGTGTAGAGCTGAGGGTCCCCTCTCTCCAAATACACCCAGCAGGGCTGTGTAGGTCTCTGCCCGGTGAGTGGCACAGCCACCTCCTGGGACCAACCCTGTCTCATCACAGACATGCTGGACGCTGCGGAGGAGGACGGTCCCCACGGCCACCATGCCAGCCCTGCCACCCGGGCTGCCAGCAGAAACGGGTAACGGCCCCGCAAGAGGCGGTGGGAACAGGCTGGGCTCGCAGAGCTGCCGTCACCATCTCGCTGCTGGGCTGAGCATGGTCTTCCTGGTGGCAGGTACAGCCCCGACGCCAGGGTCGTGCACTTCGTGAAGGCCAAGAGCATCGGGCTGCGCCTGGCTGGTGGCAACGACGTGGGCATCTTTGTGTCGGGCGTGCAGGAAGGCAGCCCGGCGGACAGCCAGGGTGTCCAGGAAGGGGACCAGATCCTGCAGGTACCTGCAGGAGGGCCATATGGCGGCAGTTTCCTCTCCTACCCCGCTGTGAGGGGTCCCTGGGCACTGCTGTCCCAGGGCTGCTGCCCCCGTGCTGCTCTGTGACTGCTTTTCTTCCTGACAGGTGAACGACACTCGGTTCCAGAACGTGACGCGCGAGGAGGCTGTGCAGTATCTCGTGAGCCTGCCCCCGGGCAAGGAGGTCACGCTGCAAACCCAGAGGAAGCAGGACAGTGAGTGACTGAGTGGTGTGTCTCCGTCTTCTGTCTCTCCCAAGCAAGCATCAGACCTGCTCAATTCCCCAGGACTTCCCTGCAACCTGGTCCTTCTTCCCTACACCCTCCTCTTCCTCCTTCCCCTAAGAGGTGATGGGAGGGGACTAGGACATCCCAGGGCTGATTATGCCTTGAGTCTTGGAGCATGGGGCTTTCTGGCACCCCTGGCTCAGCCTGGAGTCACCCGTCTGTGCTGGAGAGGGGTTGAGTTCTGTTGCTCCCAGCAAGGCTGGGAGGAAAAGGAGCCCCCAACACCCTCCTTGTGGCAAGGGCTGCTCTGGAGGCTCCTGGCCAGCTCAGCTTCTACTCAAATCCTTCCAGCATCCCCAAATTTCTTCCCAGCCACCTCCTCCCCTAATGGTTCTTCTCACCGTGGGCTCCAGTTTACAGGAAGATGATCTCATCCAACGTGGGTGACTCATTCTACATCCGGACACACTTTGACTTCGAGAAGGACACTCCGTCGGGGCTCAGCTTCGTTCGTGGCGACGTCTTCCACGTGCTGGACACCATGTACCGGGGCAAGCTGGGCAGCTGGCTGGCTGTGCGTATGGGCAAGGATCTGCAGGAGCTGGACAAGGGCATCATCCCCAACCAGAGCAGGTAGGGAAGGAGCTGGGAGCAGAGGCAAGGAAAGGCTCCTCAGTGATGGGCAGGGACGTGGGTGATGGTGCCCAGCTAAGGTGCTGGGCAAATGCTGGTGGAGCCGCAGCTGGAAGCGTGAGCTGATGAAATCCCTTCTCGGTGCCCCGAGGGAGACAGGACAATTCTGCTGCCCTGCTCCCTGGGGAGAAATGAAGTAGGGATAAATCCAGAGGCCCTGAGCCCTCTCCCATCCCAGGGCTGAGCAGATAGCCAGCCTGGAATCTGCGCTGAAAGCCACATCTAGTGTCAATCCCTCTGGAGCACGCGTTGAGTTTTGGAAGCTGCGGGGTCTGCGGGGAGCCAAGAAGATGCTGCAGAAGAGCCGGGAGGACCTGTCTGCGCTCACGAAGCAGGGCCGGTACCCCCCATACGAGAGGGTGGTCATGAAGGAAGGTGGGTGCCGCTCAAGGGCAGCAGCACCTCTGTCCTCGTCTTCCTGTGCTGTGAGCGTCCGCAGTCCTACGGGCATCTCGGCGTGGAGGCCCAGCCGCCTGAGTGGTGCAAACTCTGCCCTGCCCCCTGCCCCGCCAAAACAGTCTCTCTTCTCTCCACAGCCAGTTTCAAGCGGCCCGTGGTGATCCTGGGCCCCATCACAGACATTGCCATGCAGAAGCTGAGCACAGAGTCCCCCCAGCTATTTGAGATTGCTCGTAAGTGCCCCCTGCCATGGGGTGATACCTCTTCAGAGGCTGGAGCCCCCATGTCCAGGCCTGCAGGTGCCTCTTTACCCAGGGTCCTGTCCTGATCTTTCCTCAGCGTCTCCCCAGAACCCTCCTCCTTGTTTTCCCTCTCCCCACTTCTCCTGCTTCGTATCCTTGGGCCTGGGCATGGCCAGATCTAGCCCAGGGCCATGGGGGATATCTCATCTGCCACAGCCCCTCATGCCACATCTCCTTATCCCACAGCGAGCATGCCCCGGGATGGGGCATCGTCCAAGGTCATCAAGCTGGACTCGGTGCGGCTGATTGCGGAAAAGGTGAGAGCTTGGGACCCCCTTGCTGGGTTCCGGGAGCCAATGGGCCCAGTTTGGGGCAGACCCCAAGGGAATGCTGCCTGCCTCCCCGTCCCTGCTCATGATGGGGCTGCTCCCGTGCGCCAGGACAAGCATGCGCTGCTGGACATCACTCCCTCGGCTGTGGAGCGCCTCAATTACGTGCAGTACTACCCCGTGGTGGTGTTCTGCGAGCCTGAGAGCCGCCAGGGCATCAAGGCCATGCGCCAGTGGCTGGCACCCGACTCCAAGAAGAGCTCGCGACGCCTCTATGCGCAGGCCAGCAAGATGAGGAAGCACTGCAGCCACCTCTTCACTGCCACCATCACCCTCCGCGGCAGTGGCAACGCTTGGTACCAGGAGCTCAAGGACATCATCAAGACGCAGCAAAACCAGCCCATATGGACAGCGGAGGAGCAGGTATGTGGATGTGGGTATGCTGGGGCGAGGTCCAGCCTCGTACAGTAGCAGGCTGGGGAGCCTGTGTGTGGGGCAGGGTCTGTCCCCACAGTGCCAAGGTCCTGGTTTCTGCTCGTCGCCCCCCGCAGGTGGACGTGGGAGTGGAGGAGAGTCTAGACATGCTGAACCCGTCAAGCACAGCCACCTCCGGCTACCTGACCTGTGACAGCCATTTCACCAGTGACTACGATGACACGGACGGTGAGACAGGCCCCTACACTGATGGCGAGGCAGAGGATGACTATGACCAGCCTGCGCTAGCCCGCTCCTCCGAGCCAGCGGAGCCATTCCAAGGAAATAGCCTGATGGAGCAGGTGAATCTCCCTGCGCCAGTATGAGGGGCCGGGGAGGGACAGAGGGTGGCCCCAAGCTCTGCTATGGAGGTGCAGGCAGGAGCAGGGCCATCCATGCCCAGCACTGGTGCCGCTCCAGAGCTCAACTCCACCACCTCCAATCCCAGTCTCTGTCTTCAACAGGCAATAGAGCAGCAGCCACAGGGCCAAGGGAGACAGCGCTACGACAGCATCAGGTAACCTGCGTGCTGGAGTCGCCTAGGGAGTGAATGTTGTGCCCCTCCAGCATCCCTCGTGGCACCTGGGGAGGGGTCATTGCAGGGCCTGGCACGGTTCTGCCCCCAAATTTGCACCTGGGGCCGGGCGCAGGGAGCTGTTGGGTCCTGCTCTGCCTGGCCTAACCTGTGCTGCAAGAACCAGGGCTGCCCCCATCCCACTCAGGCTGCAGTGGCATCACGGGTGTTTCTCACCCGCTATTCCCGTAGGGAATACGAGCGCGATGCCGTCAGAAAGAGGTTCATGTGGGCCCAGGATGACTCAGACCAGGACGACGGCTACGAGTGGGGCCCAGCTACAGACGTGTAGCAGGGCAGGCCAAGCGATGCTGTGCAACCTCCGAGGGGCATTAGGCCCCTCGGGCAGCCCTCACCAGCCCAGGAGCCTGTTCAAGTGACAAGCCAGGCGGTGTGACCTGCCCTCCTGCAACCAGGTTGGGCTGGGCCAAGCCCTGCTGTACTGGTAACCACCCAACACCTCCAAGTGCCTCTGCCCCTTCCAGCCCTGGCTCTGCCCCCACTGCTGCAATAAAGAGGTTGTTTCCACCAGCACAGGTTCCTTCCTTGTGTGCTGGGTAGCAGCAGGCAGGGGAGCTGGCACCTGGGCTCATGGAGAACAGGGTCTGCATTCCCTGCCACGCGGCGCTTCCTCCCTGCCTCCGCCTGGCCCACAAACACAGCCTCCAGCATCTCCCCAGACTTTTATTTTTACATCAACCAAGCACCCATGCAAAGTGGTGTGGGCAGTGCTGCTCCAAAAACACAGGTCCAGGGAAACACCTGGGAAAGAGGTGGCCTTGGCGAGGAACTCACGTCACACTCCAGGACAAAAGCGGTGCCCCGTTCCCTTTCACTGTGCAGAGGGACAGCCCCGAGGGTGGCACCAGGGGCACCAGGCTGTGCGTGTAAGAGGGGTTAAAGGCACGGCCAGGGAGGCAGAGGTAGTTTCCCAGCTCAGTACAACAGGTCTAATGGGGAGGGGACGCAGAGGCGGAGGGCCCTGCACCAGGTAAGGCCGAGGGTGAGAGGTGCCAGCTGGGCCTGGGGGTGCCAGTGCGTGTCGCACCGGGCCAGGATGAGGCCCAGGAGTTGTGCTCGAGCAGCATCCCCTTACTAGGAAAGGCACCATCGGTGAAAGCGAAGCACTGGGGGGCGAGGGGAGTGTTTCCTGCTGGGCCTCCCTCTCTCCTTATGCCCATACCAAGGGGAGGGCAGTGGGAAGCAGCGGGACAGGGGCTGTGTAGCTGCAGGGAGGGGCGAAGGGAGGCAGAGGAGAAGGGACATGGGCCCAAACCCCACTCAGGCCTCAGGCCCTCCCAGCCTCCCACACAGTCCTGAGTCAAACAGAAGAGGGGCAGGATTGGGGCAGAGCAGGCGCTGCCCTCGCAGCCCCGCGCTCCCTTCTGGCTGGGCCCACACATGGGCAGGGGTGCCCAGGCGCAGGCAGCGCCTCACAGGAAGACGGGCTGCTCCTGCCCCGTCAGCAAGCGGTACGTGGAAGCTGGCATTGTCTTGATGTGGACCTAGGGCAGAGGCACCAAGTTAGCCCCGAGCGCCGCCTGCAACATTGGGGTTTAGGCAGGCCAGGCCGTCTTTTGCCCAAAAGCAGGTTTTGCAGACAGGCTGACCCAGCCCAAATATCCCCACACTGGCAACATGGACAGAGGTGCAAGCACCAGTCCAGGTGTCCCTGGATGCTGTGGGGGCAGCTGCAGGGAACAGGAGGACACGAGGACACAGGAGGCCCAGCTGCTGCCCAGCCTGAGCCCTGCTCACCTCACTGACGGCCTGCGTGAGGATCTGGATGATCTTCTCATGCGGCATTGCCACCACGCTCTGCCCATTGATCTCAATGATGCGGTGCCCCACGCGGATGCCACCTTTTTCTGCGATGCCACCGCGCATCAGGCTGCAGATCTGGAGGGCAGGGCGCGCTGCTGAGAGCCAAGCGATTCCCGCAGCGCAGGGCTGCACTCGGGAGGCCCAGCACCCAGGCAGGCTCCTCGCAAGAGCTCTGGGGACTAGGGCCACCTCCTCCAGGCCAAGGGCGCCCAGCAGGCTGGGAGTCCACCCAACACACACCCCGCCTAGCTCCCCTCAGCCACAGGTCTAACACTTGAGGACAGCAGCGGGTCCCACATGTCTTTGGAGTAAAACGATGTCTCCTGTGGCACAACTGGCACCAATGGGTGCCCCACGCAGTGGTGTCTCCCGCTCCCACCCACCGCCTCCGCTGATTCCCAGAACCTTCTTCCTCTGCCTTTCCCGGGCTTGTCCAACGTAGTCACTGCGGAGCCCAGAGCAGGGAGTGGTGCTGGGACAGTGACAAATGTCACTAAGGACACCCAAACACAACAAAGAAAATCACCACCCCCAAGGCAAACAGCTAAGTAGGGCTGGGGAGATAAACCTGACTGCAGGAAAGCTAGAAGGGCCCTTTGCCAGGGCCCAGCATGGTGCCAGGACGGCCGCGGCAGAGCAGGGAGCACAGGAGCGGCAGGCTTGGCTGGGCACCACCAGCCAGGACCGCGTGTCCATCTGCCACAGTAACCGCTAAAGCCCTTGGCCATGCCCGCTCCGGCCATGCCCTGTCCGCCCCAGGCGCTCACCACGCCGTTCTCGACGCAGAAGCCCAGCTGGTACTTGGAGTCAGGGCGCCGGATAACGGCCGTGGTGACAGGGGGACAGTGTACTATGTTCAGTGTCACCTCCGTCTGGTGCTTCAGCTCCTAAGAGAGAGCAAGGACAAGCATGAGAGCCCGGGGAGCCTTCAGGAGGCTGCAGGGGCATGACACGGTGACGTTGCACACAGGAGGGTGGGCTGATGGCTCCAGCTCACCCGGATGATACTCTGGCAGGTGGTGAGGGGCAGCCCCACCAGGCTCGTCCCGTTGACGGACATGAGGCGGTCCCCGATGCTCAGTTCGCCCGACTTCTCCGCAGGGCCCCCGTGCATGAGGTTGGCGATGACCACAGTGGGCACAATGGAGCCCCAGCCTGACTCCACGATGGCAATGCCCAGGATCTCCCCTTTTTGCTTCCAGATGCAGACCTGTCAGGACACAGACAGGTCACAGGCACCGGCATGAGGAGGCTGGGCCTTGGGCATCTGTCCCGGGCATCTGTCCCGGCTCCCACATGGGGGTCCTGTGCTCCAAGCCAGCTGGGACTGGGGACCCGGGTACTCAGTGGGCAGCCACCACAGTTGCTCAAAGAGACACACAGGGAGACAGGGAGGACCGGCAGGCACTGTCCTGCTGCCCATGCCAACCTGCCCCTCCAAAGCTGCTCTCTTACATCCTTGCAGTTCTCCTGCCTGGAGAAGTGGGTGAGCTCCGCATTGTAGTGCTCCTGGTCCTCCAGGGCACGGCTGTACTGCCGAGGGCTCAGCTCACTCGGGTTGATGCTGTTGGCCTCCAGGAAGCGCTGGTAGGCCACACCGAAGGCCTGGCCGATGGCTTGCGTGATGACCTGCGCCTGCGGAGAAAGCGTTTGCGCCAACGGCTCTGGACCATGGTACCATGGCCAAACTCAACCCAGAGGCTGCTGGACGGATGGGAAAGTCTGGGAACTCCCAAGGCCTCCCAGCTCCTTCCCTACCTGGCTGGGCCTCTCCACGCACAGATCCCCCTTCTCCAGCTGAGCCCTCTATGTGGACAGGGTGTCTGGGAGGGCCCTTCTCCTTCCTTGTGCCCATCCCCTGGGTGCGGTGTTGGCACAGGGCACGCAGAGACCCAGAGCACCCAGTTAGGACACTGCTGTAGCAGAGCAGAACCCCAGCACCACCGCCCCCTCCCGAGTGTTCAAGTGCGGCCTCACATCCACAGAGTGGAAGACGTGGCAGATCATCTTGTAGAGCCGCTTCTGCTCCGCGGCCTCCGCCCGCCGGGGCAGCTTCCGTCGCGCCATGAGCACCACGAGGGAGCCAATGTCAGCGATGTAGGAGATGGTCTGCAGGGAGTGATCCATCATGGCCTCCTGGCAAGGGGGACAAGGACAGAACGATGTCCAACCCTACTGGCTTGATGGGCATCATGGGCAGCCCAAGAGCCAGCCAGGCACTCTGCAAACAGGGAAGAGTTTGTGTTCAGCCTGATTCAAATGCCAGCTCCACCAGCACACAACTCAGAGGTGGAGCACGCTGCTGGGAGAAATCACGTCTGTGTTAAGACACAAGCAGCTCCTTCAACTGATGGCTCATCTGCATCTCTGCCAGGGAGCAAGAGAGCCTTTACATCTTACTATAAAGAAGAAATTAATTCTGCAGACAAACTTGCAGAAACATCAAGCTTAGCTCCCCCTGAGCTGGGCCTGGCAGCCCAGCTGTGCCTGCAAGGTTCAGCTTGAATGAAAAGCCCCAGGTAGCCAAATGAGGACAGCCAAAGGATGCACAAAGCAGTGACACATCTGCTCCCAGCTGCCTGGCCTTGTCCACAGGCCATGACCCTACCTGCGTGGGCCCACATGGGCACCAAGGTGAAGTTCCCAGGTTCCCAGAAAGGTTTCTGCAGCCCAGAGCAACACAGCTACCCTTGTTCCCGCTCACCTGTGTGTCAGCTGTGAGCACCTTGATCCTCTGCGTGGAGACAAACAGGTCCACCTCTGTCATGGGCTGGGACTCCCCCTCCGGTGCCTGCGGGGTGAAGTGTCCAGGCAAGGTTACTGCTACTGCAGGACTCCTGCTCCACTTCTGCAGGGAGCTGGAAAATGCCCTCCCTGCACCCCCAGGCCTGAACGCTGCCCGATGTCCACAAGAGGCCGAGCTGTGACAGCCACGGCCTCCCACCATCCTCACCTTGATCCTGTCCACAGCCTCTTGGGCCTGTGCCATGCGGACACTCGTGGCGGGGCTTCTCTCTGAGACAAGCTGCGTGGAGCCCAGGTACTTTGCCCCGAAGATCACACCGTCCAGCAGATCCTCTGGGTCACAGGGGCCTGGAACTGAGGCATCAGGAAAGATTAAGCAGTGGAAAATGCCATCAGGGCACCCCTGGATCCCCACCATACACCCCACAAAGCAGGAGTGAGGTTTGAACAAGCCCCTAGAGCTGGCAGCTCTTCCTGCCCCTCCATGGCAGTAGCTCCTCTGCCCCTAAAGAAGCCCCTTTTCCAGCCTGGCTGCAGAGCTGGGTGCTCCCTCCCCGATGGGGATCCAGGACACCAGCCACCCCCAAGACTAACAGAGCAGGGGCTGGAGGGGTCACAATTTCTATTTCTGTTTCTTATTCCAGCAGAGAAGCAACTCACCATCTCTGAAGGCTGGGCGAGAAGAGAGGGATTCCTTATTCTGCAAAGCAACAGGAGGGTAGGTGAGAGCCTGGAGGGGAGCCCAGGCATCTTCAGCCTCCAACCAAGGTGTTAGGGTGAAGATCCCAAACCCTGGCACTGCTGTGACCAGACTCCAGAGCCACCCAGGGACCAAGGCCTGGTCTGTTTCCCAAAGGATGCAAAGATCATATGGGAATGCGAGTGCATCTGGCACCCTTGGAGCAGCTGGATCCTGCAGTCAATACCAAGGGTCTTCTATGGCCGCCCCCCTCGAGCAGTGCAAGGCCCAGGAGGACCCTTGTTGCCCTCTGCCCCATGCAGAGCCTAGGGACTGCTAGCTCCCTAACGTCCCAGCTCGCTGCCTCCCCACACGCCCGCACTCACAACCGGGCTGCCTTGGGGCAGCCGCTCTGCCTCCTGGCCAGGGGCAGGGGACAGGGCAGCCCACGCTGGCTCCAGGGAGCCGTCCTGGTCATCCTCACAGGCAGAGCTGACGTTGCAGAGCCCCTCTCCATAACGCCAGTCCCCAGAACACTCTTCCTCTGAGCTCCGTGGCCTGCGGGGCACTTCAGGCGCATCCAGAGTGGCCAGTTCCTCCGGAGCCCGCGGCCTCTCCAGGTTGGTGCCAGCCAGGACGTCAGAGCAGGGCAGGGGCGTCTCGGAGGGGCCCTCTGGCAGCCCCTCGTCATAGCGCAGGAGGCTCAGCAAGTCCTCCCGATCAGCCTCAGCAAAGAGCAGCCCATGGCAAGGATGGGAACAGGCCATATGCCGGGCACAGCAGGGCCGCATCTCCAGGCCCCTGCCCCTGGCCACGTGCAGCGGGCAGAGCCGCCACTTGCCACAGAACTGCCGGGGGCCCCGCGGGCTCCGTGCGCCCGTCGGAGTGGCATCTGAGGAGAGTGGCACTCCCTGCTCCGACGTGGTGTGTGGGGTCGTGTCAAGGGTCCGCAGCTGGGCCAGTAGGCCCTGCATCTCTGAGGCCTCCTCCTCTGTGCTCTCCTCATCCAGCTCCATGCCCGCCAAATTGCCACTGCTGGGGGCACAGGGGGACCCCGTGTGCCGCGAGGTGCTCCCTGCACTTGACTTGCAGCCATTCACCTCTTCCATCTCTCTTCCCAAATCCTGGCAAAGCTCCACTCGCGCATCCCCGCCGCCTGCAGGATCCAGAGGCGGGATGGGCCCCGGATCCCTCTGCTCAGTCTTAGGGAGAGGCCAGTCCTGCTTGGCACTGGCACGGAGGGTGCAGAAAGGGGGTCCCTCTGGCTGCGTGTCACGCTCCAGCATACCGGGCTGCGCCGCGGGCCCATCCTCCTCCATATCCATGGCTGGGGGCTCCAAGGCGTCATCACTGCCAAAACTGGGGGCCACTGGGGCCGCCGCTTGGAAATCCATGGTGCTCTCCATGGCCTGGGGGGGGCCGTGCTGCCCT
>WBNA01000557.1:183411-194310 GCA_013398345.1 Nothocercus nigrocapillus
CCATGGCCGCCCGCGCACTGCTCCGCGTGCTGCGCCCCACGCCCGGCCCGGCCCGTGGCTACGCCAAGAAACCGGGTGAGCGCGGCCGGCACCGGCATCCGGTCCAAGCGCGGCCCGGTCTCTCCCCAGGGCCCTCGTTCTGGTGTCCCCTGTGTCCCCAGTATCCACCCTCCACCTTGTCCCTTGTGTTCCCTATACCCTGCTCTAATTTGCCCCCGTGTGTCCTGCTCAACCTTGTCCCCCATGTCTGGCCCCACGGCTGACCCCGCTCCTGTTGCTGACTCGTTGTTTGTCCCTGCAGCCACCAAGGCCAAGGGCAAGAGCGTGGTCAAGGAGGAGGTGACAGGCCCCGCCGTGTGCACCGACCCCGTGCTGCTCACCACCTACGCCATGGGTGTCAACATCTACAAGGAGGGCCCTGAGGTGGCCCTGAAGCCCGACTCCGAGTATCCTGACTGGTGAGTCCTGGAGAGGCACCCAGAGCTGGAGCTGGGGTGACTGTCAGCTGATGGACCCGATGTCCTGGTGCTGGCCTGGAGGGTCAGCTCTGCAAGACACCAGGGTGCTCTTGGAAGGCCCTCTAAGTGGCTTGTTGGGGTGCCCGTCCTGCAAAGTGTCACCTGTCCCCTGTAGCCATGCAGGTTTGTTTCTGGGCAAGGTGGTACTGCTCCGGGCCGGGAGGCGCAGGTGGATGTAGGAGATGGGAGCTGCACCCCATCCCAGGAGGAGAATGCCAAGAGGAGGAGCAAGTCGCACTATGGTGGACCCTGGGCACCTTCTTTGCACACAGCCATGACTTCGTCCTCTGCCAATCCCCTTCCAACCTCACACGTTCTTTGTTCACCCCCAGGCTTTTTAAGATCAACCTGGATCCCCCCAAAAAGCTGGAGGAGATGGACCCTGAATCACTGGAATACTGGAGGCGACTGCGGAAGTATGACACTTGGCGCCGCAACAAGCTCAAGAAGGGCAAGAAGTTCTAGGCCGAAGCACAGGCGGCCTGTGGGAGCTGTGTGGATGGCAGCAGGCTGAGCTGCCTTCCCCAGCTCTCGGGCTCTTGTTCTTGCTAAAAACTGAGAATAAATCTTTGGCTGTGCTGATGTCTGTTCCCTCCAGTCTTGTCTGCGGCAAGTGCAAGGCACCCTGCAAGCTCCATGCACGCTGGTATCCTGCATGTCCCACCTTGGTGTCCAGCACCTGCCCCTGGCGTGTGCACTGCATCCTGATCTGAGGATCAGCTGGTGGCATTTGCCACTAGCTGATGGGGCCCCTTGCTGTGGGTTACCCCTAGGCCACAAGTTCCAGGTGTTCTGGCATTGCTGTGTCTGCCGGTGGTCCCAGAAGCATTTCCTTCCCTGGGATCTAGTGCCTCGCTGGGGCAGCGAAGGGGAACAGTGAAGGGTCTCTCCTGCTGGGGTCGTGGGCTCTCTCCCCAGGACTCTTGGTGCTACTGCCCCCTGCTCCTGCTTTCTTCTGCTACTCAGCCTCCCAAACGGGGACGATGGTAGAGGTGCCCCCATCGCTGAGAATGCCACGTGGTCCTGGCAGCGAAGGGGACATCTCGGAGCTATGGGGGACTGTGGTGACCAGGACCTCCGGGGTTCCCAGCTTGCCCTGGTGTGGTTACAGGAGACTCCCTAGCCACATCCCTCCAAAGGCACCAAGGCCTTCGTGGCTGCCCTGACCCTGCGTGTCCCCACCTGGCAAAGCCCATGGG
This sequence comes from Nothocercus nigrocapillus, assembly GCA_013398345.1. Taxonomy (NCBI): domain Eukaryota; kingdom Metazoa; phylum Chordata; class Aves; order Tinamiformes; family Tinamidae; genus Nothocercus; species Nothocercus nigrocapillus. The sequence goes on from WBNA01000557.1 coordinate 185,129, forward strand.
CTTCTCTGAGGCGCTCTCCCAGTTGCAATCTTGGCCCTGGTGCGTGCAGAAGATTGAGAAGGACCCGTGTCCCCTCTCAATGAGGAAGGGCTGCCGGAGCCACAGCATGGCCTATGGTCCCAGCAGGGTACTCTGGTCTGGGGGTGGCCGGAGGTGGCAGCTCCCCCAGGCCCGCGGGAGGCTGGGTGGCAGCAGGTGGGCGCCCACGCACTGCAGTGCAGGAAGTGGCTCCCAAAAGCAGAAGTGCTGCGCGGCGGCGGGGCGGGGTGGCGGGGGGGCACTTTTGCTTTTAACCTTCATTTCCTTTGCACGGGGCTTGGCCTGCACTGAGCTGCAGCTCCGGACGGACTCCTCTGCTGGGATCTGCCCTGCAGGCTCAGACTGGACTGTGTCCACCGGTGAGTGCCCTGTGCCCTCTGTCCCTGGGCTGCTGCTCGCCAGCCCCTCGCCACCTTCCCGCGCACCCAGGGCCTTTCTCCCCGTGGGCCACCAAAGTGCTGCCATGGGCGGCAAGTGAGTCTCTGCCCTCCAGATCAAGCCCCTGCTGCTCCCGGGCTCCAATGCCACCTGCCACCATAGATGGTCCTGGGGACAAGCTCACACCCAGCAGGTCTGGGTGGGCAGGGAGAAAAGGACCCTGGGGCAGGAAGGAGCCCAGCCCCTGGTGCCACCCCCAGGCTGGGGCCAAGCAGGCTGGTTTCCACGTAAGACAGATGAAGGCACCCGTCCTGTTATCCTGGTCACGATTCCCTCTGCAGCCGTAGGCAGGCGGTGGCTGGTGCGACGTGCAGTGCTGGAGTGGGGTGTCGGCCGGGATGGCCGACTGGAGCATGTCCGTGGGCTCACTGGGCGAGGACGTGGTGGCCCGGCTTTGTGAACTCCTGGACACTGCCAGCCGGGGCTGGCGCAAGCTGGCAGAGGTGGCCGGGGCCGAGAAACGCTTCAAGTGCAGGTAGGGCCACGGGGACTGTGGGCAGCAGCCGGGTCCATTATTGCGCGAGTGATGTCTCGTGGATGGCTTGATGGCTCCGACCTGTCCCAGCTCCATGTGACAAAGAGCAAAAACCAGAGTGTCTGTGCATTGCTGGACCCCATGGAGGGTCCCATCCTGCCCAGGTGGCTGGGTGGGCGCTGATTGCTGGGGCTTTGCAGTGAGGAGGAGCTAGAGATGTGCTCGCTGAAGGTGCTGGAGCCCTGTGGCAGCCCCACGCAGTGTCTCCTGCAGCTGCTGGCCGAGAGAGACTGCAGCCTCAAGTACCTGCTGGGCTGCCTGGACAAGATGGGGCACACGCAGGCCTGCCAGGTCCTCAGCAGTGCTGGTATGAACGGCTGGTGGGGCTGCATGGGGCCTGGAGGTGGGGATGGGGCTTCAGCAGAAGAAAGATGAAGAGAGGAGGGGCAGCTCTTCCTGCTGATGGGGCCCTGGCTGGGGTGGGACGGGATGGGATTGGGATGGGATGGGGTGGGACAGAGTGTGTGGGGTGGGATAGAATGGTTGGGATGGATCAGGGTGAGATGGGATGGGAAAAGATGGGATGGGACAGGTTGTATTGGGATGGGATGGGACGGGATGGGATGAGATGAAGATGGGACAAGGAAGACGTGGACAGTATGGGATAGCATAGGATGAGACAATTGGGATGGGTTGGAGTGCAAGAGGATGGGACAGGATGGGGTGGGGCAGGATCACAGAATAGTTGAGGTTGGAATGGTTCTCTAGGGATCATCTAGGCCAAACCAAGGTGACCAAGTCCTACCCAAGGATGAGCTGGGATGGGGCAGCAGGTGATGGGATGCATGAGATGATGCAGACAGAGCTCTCAGCCAGCCTAGGTGCTTCTCTCCTCTCCCACAGTCCAAGACACAATCCGCATCACGGTGCAGCCAGAGTCGCACACGGTGGCAGAGGGGACGCGAGTGGCTCTGATGTGCTGGGCGAGTGGCCCCCCGGGGCTCAGTTACCAGTGGTTCTGCGGGAAGCAGAAGGTGAGGCCCCCTGGAGCTGGGGACACCAGGACAGGCCCACTCTTGGCACACATGGTGTCTTTGGGCAAGTTCCCCTGGGGATTCCAAGCCCAATCCACGGCAAAGGCTCCTCAATATTCTCTTGACCAGCTCCTGACAGGATGGATGGATGGGTAGGATGGAGCACCTGGCCAAAGTTGTATGAATTCTTAGTTCCTGACATCTACTTGATGTCTTCTAGCTGCCCGGAGCCACAGCCCCAGAGCTTGTGGTTGACGTGGGCACCTCGCAAGGCCAGCCCGGCTGGTACATCTGCCGTGTCAACTGTGGGGTCAACTACACCTTCTCCAGATGGGCCCACATCCAGGTCAAGAGGAGCAGCAGCCCCAGCTCAGGTGGGCCCCAAGATCTCCATCTCCAGGCTGGTTCCCAGTGGACATTGCTTGATGCCAAGCCCCAGCCATGACGGGGAGGGGCAGGACGGGACGGTGGTGCCATGCAGGAGCTGGTTGTGCTGCGTCCTACATCCTCCTGGTGCCAACTGGCTCATGGTCAGTCCTGGCTTGGCATGTCCCAGCACCTATGGGTGGCATTTGGAGCCTGGATGGACATATTGCAGCATTTCAGTCCCAGGCTCTGCCCTATATGCTGAGCATCCTTGCACCAAGCCAGGGAGCCTAGCACATTCCAAGGACTCCGTTGACCCTGGCCATGCCTGGGTGACCGATTCGGTGCCTTGTCTCCTCTCCAGCGAGCGGCTACTGCCCGACCATGGTGGGGCTGCAGATCCTGCGGCAGCCCCGGCCATGCCGCTTGGCCGAAGGGGACAGGCTGTTGCTGGAGTGCAGAGCCGTGGGCAACCCGCCGCCCCAGTACCAGTGGTTCAGGAACTGTCGGCCTGTGGAGGGTGCACAGGCACCTCAGCTCCAGGTATCCCTGCGGAGCCTGCTGCCCATCCTGGGCTGTGCTCCAAAGTTGGGTGGCCCCAGCTCTGTCCCCTCTGGCAGGTGAAGCTGGTGACGACGGCCGAGAGGGGCAGATACTCGTGCCGCGTGTTCAACCTCTTCCATGAGGTGTGGAGCCAGGAGGTGGAGGTGGAGATCGGTGAGGGCTCAACACCATGCCCACGGCCATGGTGGGCTGCCAGTGGGGTGACAACCCCTTCCGAGAAGTGACAACCTCCATCCCCTCCTGTTCCAACACCCTGGCTGTGTGCCCTGGCCAAGCTTGCCCCATGTCCCTGTAAAGCCTCCCCAGCACCTCCCCTGGCTGCTCTGCATTCATTGAGGGGCTCCAGCCCCACCCTGGGACATGATGGTCACTATGAATAGTGCAGTGCCAGAATTGCTCCAGCACATCCCCATGCAGTGTCGAGGTCTGGCCAAAACCTGCCGGCCTCTTCACTGCCCCCTGGCCCCTGGGCACGTGCCTAACTCCCCACTTTGCACCAACACAGGCCCGCGGCTCTTCGCCTCCGGAGGCTCCTGGCAGGATGGGGATGGAGGTAGGTGCAGGCTCTGTCCCTGCTGGTTCATCTTCAAATGCTTTTCCCCACCAGGAGAGCCCCCATGGATGCAGTGGCACTCATGGTTCTGTCTTTCCAGGTGCTCCGGAGCACTGTAGCCCTGGTCAGCTTTATGGTAAGAGTTCTTCCAAGAAAAAACAATCCCAAGTGGTTTGGTGACACTGGGGCTGTCACTGTCCTGCTCATGCTGCAGGGTCTCATCTGCACAGCTGGGCTTGGGCATGGAGAGCTTTGGGTGTAGTACCCTGGGGAGACCCGAGCAGAGAGGCGTGGTCAGGGGTACCAGGCATGGGACCATCAGACACAACGAGATGTCACCTTGGGGGGAACAGGGGAGCCTCCCTGACTCAGTCCAAGGAATGTCCCTCTCCTGCCCTACCAGCCACCGACAAAGTGGCGCTGCTGATCGGCAACATGCACTACATGCACCACAAGCACCTGAAGGCGCCCATGGTGGACGTGCACGCCCTGAGCAACCTCCTCCGGCAGCTCGACTTCAAGGTGGTTTCACTGCTGGACCTGCGCAAGGCTGAGATGCAGATGGCCGTCAACGAGTTCCTCCTGCTCCTGGACAAGGGCGTCTACGGTATGGTGGCTCCTGAACCGGGGCAAGGGCTCAGGGTAGATGGACATTACTCTTCCATGACAATAGGATGGAAACAGGGATGGCATCGCAGAGTGTCTTGCTGAGATTTGTGGTCGCATCAGGCCTTGGAAGGGGATCCTGAAAAATGGGAACATGGGAGGAGTGGGGGTAACAAAGAGGTCCTTGTCCTCCTGCCAGGTTTGCTTTACTACGCGGGGCATGGCTACGAGAACTTCGGCAACAGCTTCATGGTGCCCATCGATGCACCCAGTTCCTACACGTCGGATCACTGCCTGTGCGTGCAACATGTGCTGCGGAGCATGCAGCAGCGCCACACCGCCCTCAACATCTTCCTGCTCGACATGTGCCGCAAGAGGTGACCTGTCCTGCCCGTGGGGGCATCAGGGCAGGACCCCAGCAAATGAGAGCCTGTCCTGGGGTTTGCTGCAGGGAAAGCCCCCAACAAGGGACTGTGCTGGTGCCTCCAGGAGCTGTAGGTGCCCCTGGTGTCCCACCACCCACCGTGTGGGTCCTAGCCTCCTGTCTCTTCCAGGAACCTCAATGACGACATCATCCCACAGGTCGGAGCGTTGCAAGTCACGGCCAACATAGTCTTCGGCTATGCCACGTAGGTCTCCTCCATCCCCTGGGAATGCCTGAGTCCAGGCAGCTTTCCTTGGGTCCTGCCTTGCTTTGAGGCTGGTGGGACATGATCCTCTGCGCTCCAGGTCATACTGGCTCCCTTCCAGTCAGTGCATTGATGCTGGTATATGTGAGGGAAAGTCTTGGTCCCAAATTCCTTCGTAGGAAGGGAGAAGCTCACAGTGGTGCTTGAGTTAATAGTGTCCAAGGGAATTTCAGTAGCAAGGGTCCTCTGGAGCCAAAACCCAAATCTGGAGGATTTGGGTTGACAGTGCTCTAAGTGTCCACCATCCAGCCAAGGCTCCCACCTTGTCCTGACTTGGCTGTTGGATGTGGCGTGTCCAGCTCTGGGGCTTGAGTCTGGATCCAGCCTCATGCTGGGGACGCAGCTGCGGATCAAGGGTTGGTTCCTGGGGGAACATCATGGGGCCCCAGTGATGGAAGTTGCACCTGCTCGCTGCTTTCCCAGCTGTGCCGATGCCGAAGCTTACGAGCTGAGCCAGGGCGAGCTCTCCAATGGCATCTTCGTGAGCTTCCTGAAGCGCTGGCTGATGGAAGATGAGAAGATCACAGTGCTGCTGGACAGGGTGGCCGAGGGTGAGTGACAAGAGATGGGGGAGCCACCGGCAGGGCTTGAGGCCCCTCCAACCGTGTCCTCACATTGCAGACATGGGCACGCTGGAGATCACGCGAGGCCGGCAAGCCCTGGAGCTGCGTAGCAACCTCTCGGAGAGACGGGCCCTCACGGACGCCATCCAGCCGGCTGAGGGCCAGGACGAGTCCTCCGTCAGGAACCTGCAGTGGGCCAAGGCCCACAGTGAGTGTCACAGCCACCTAATCCCAGTGTGTGGAGCCAGGAGCCGTGAGGTCTCCGTGAGCATCCCCGGAGGTCCTGGCCCCACACTCAGCGTTTCCACAGTCCTGCCAGAAAGCCGGCACCTCCACTTTGACTGCGGCATCACCGTCCAGCTGGGCTTTGCTGCCGAGTTCTCCAACATTATGATCATCTACACTCGCATTGTGGCCACCCCAAAGGAGATCGCCAAGTGTGAGGCCAAGCTCATGGACATACCGGAGGTGGGAGCTCCGTTCTGAACCACGTGGGCATCTGCTGCTGGTGCTGGATGGGGATCCGTTGTCCCTCAATGGTTTTAATGGACAACCCTTGTCTGCAGCAGGAGCTGGATGCGGATCTCAAGTTCACCAACAAGGAGAGCCCTCAGGAGGTGGGCAGCCCACTGTCCCCAACATGGAGCCATGATGTCCCCTCCTGCTGCCTCTACAGCCGGCTCTGCAGTCTGCAGAAACTGCGGGTAAGGGCTGGGAGACGGTGACACTGCCACCGCCTGGTCACTGTCCTCTGCCAGTCTTCACACTGTCCCAGCCGCGGTGGCAGTGTTAGGGCCACATTGTCTTCATGAGCTCCGTGCCATTGGTGCTCTGCAGCAGGATCTGGCGTTCACTGTGTGCCTGCAGTACCAGTACCATGGCATGGAGGACTTCGTGGAGGAGAGACGGATGGTGAATGTGGGCAAGCCACTCATTGCCAAGCTCAACCTGTGGCTTCGGGATGGGGACGCTGCCCGGGATGCATCCGTCTCGCCGCCGGGCTCCGAGGCCTCCAGCAGCCCCCTGTCTGACTCACTCCCGGGAAGCTGGCTGGCCACTGGTGCTCACTGGCTGAACACCCCTGAGGAGTCCCCGAGCCCCGACACCCCCGGCGTGCACTCCCTGTAGAAGGACAGCGCGCCCCCCATCCCACAGTGACACTCAGGCCAGTGCCAGCCCTATGCATGGGACATCCCCAGCCCCGTGTCCCTTGGCACTGCGTGGCATAGGTGACACGGGGCTCTCACGGGCTTGTGGGCAGCCGAGGACACAGGACCATCCCCGTGGGTGCAGCGGGAGCCGGGGGGACAGAGTGCCCAAGCACAGCAGCTTGGTGGTGCGTGAGGCACCGCGCTGGGGCGAGACTGGGGTCGTTAAGGCCTAGGAGAAATAGAGAGAAATAATCAGATTAGGGGGTAAAGCCCAAGGGATGGGATTAAGGGGGTGGGAGCAGGGAGGCTCCTGCCCTGCGAGCATACGATGCCAGCGGCTGAAGCTGGGGGAGGTGTCAGACACCCCAGAGCTCCCAGTAAGACCCTGCCAGCAGGACTGGGCCAGGGCACAGTGCAAGGGGAAAAAAAAGTATTTGGGGTAGGGTTTTCCCAAGCGTGTGCTGTGCCCTCTTGCCCAAGGAACAAGACGCTTGCATCTATGCCGGCATGTTGCAAAGGCTCCAGGGACTGCTCACTTGGCTCCAAAATGGGGAAAAAATGTTAATAAAAGTGCAAGGCAGATGGCTCAGCTCTGCGGGTGCCAGGGAAGGAGCCAGTGTCCCCCCCAGCAAACAAGACTCCTGTAGGACACTTGGTTTCATCCCCCTGGAGCAAGAAACTTCTTTTATTGTCAAGGAAGAGAATGAAGGTCTCTGCACTGAGCCAGGATGTCCCTGGGACCAGGGTACATGTGGCCCCATCTGTCACATCAGGGGACCCCTATTAAGAGGATGGACCTCGGAGCTGTTAACAACTGCACTAATCAGCCCTTCGGGAGGACCCGACATTGCAGCAACTCCAACCTTGTGTGAGGATGGTGGCGGTGGGACATCCCCCATGTCACCCCAGCCAGGCTTCCCCCACCCTAGTATGACTCCGCCACCACCTCTGCTCTGTCATCCATGTAAATAAGCTCATTTGAATAATTTGCATAAAGCCCCAACCTACCAAGAGGCACTGCAGGAACCTCATCCCCGTGCAACCCAGTGCCCTTGGGTTGGGCTGGGGGGGGGTCCCTGGCCCCAATTAAGCTCCAATTAATGGGGGCAGGGATGCAGGGAAGGGGTCCCTGCACTGTGCAGCTTTTGTTGGCAGCTGAGGGGCGCCCTCTCTGGCGCCGGCTGCTCCAATTATGGCCTGTGAAGACGGCGGCCCCCCCTGAGCGTGGCCCCTGCCTGCCCCAGACCCCATTACTTCCACGGCCTCTGCTGCATTATGTCCCTGCTGCCACCACTGCCGCACACCTCTCACCGCAGCCCCGCCAAGCTCTGTCGAGCAAGGCGACTGTCGATTATGCTTCCAGTGGCTTGTTAAGGGTTTAATTGTCACTAACAATGCAGACGAGCACGAACGGCGGGGGGCAGGGGAACATAAGGGATGAGGAGCCGGGTCTGACTGGGGTCAGTGGCCTGCCAGACCCGGTGGCGTTCTGGTTGCTCCTGCCTGACCCTGGGGCCACTGAGATTTGTGTCCCCTCATCCTCAGGGTGGGAGATAGGGGTGAAACCCTTGGGGGGGGGGGCACTGTGCGGAGCTGGCAAGTCCTTGGGTGCAGAGATGGAAAATTTTAGTGGGGGGGGGGGCAACATTGCATTTGGCTCCATAACATTCGTGTCTCACCAGGCTTTTCCCTCATCCCCTGCCCCAATGGCAGCAGTGCCCCTCCAGCCGCCCCAGCTGGGTCCCAGCGTAATTACAGCACGCAGCAATTAGGGAGAGCAGAGCTCCCCCCGTGCCGCCCTAGAGTGACGGCCGGGCAGATTCCCCTTGACAAGCAGCCGGCGAGGTGACAGCGGCCGCAACAGGGCCACTCCCATGTCTCCCCCCACCCGCCATCGTCCCCAGCGCAGAGGCGAGCGGGACCTTGCAGAGCTGGGGTGGGGGGACAGCAGGTGCTGCAGAGCGATCCCTCCGCTCAGCGCCCCCCTCGTCCGGCACGATAACCTCTGCGGTCGCCCCCGCGCCCCGCAGCTGGCGTGTTCCCCCCCGCCGCGACATGGAGTGGACACCAGGGGTCACCATCCCCCCCCCACGGCAGCTCCGGCTCCGGTAGCCCCGGCGCAGAGACGCGGGGCGGATCCTCTCAGCTCTTTACTCTGGATACAACCGATCCCGAGGGACCGTCGCTTCTACCGGCCCCGACACTGCTAAAGAAAATAGTAATCCCCGCTGCCGCCCCCTGCCCCGGATTCCCTACGAAACTAGAGCTTTTCTCATTGATTTTTGTTGAAATCTGCAGCATAAAAAAAATAAAATAAAATAATAATAATAAAGGAAAAAAAACCACCCCGTTCCTAGCGGCTCCGGGAGGGCTGAGCCAGATCAGTGCTGTTGCCTCACTACTGGGGGCTGGTGCCGGGGAAGGGGACACACTCAGATGGAAGGTGTCACTGGTCCGCAGATGGGGCTGGCATCCTGGTTTTGGCCGCTTTCAGCACCTGCCAGCATGGTCCAAGGAGGCAGTGCAGCCCAGAGGTGCCACCGAGGGGCTTTGGGAGGCTGCCAGGGTGTCTCCCGCCCACCTTGGCCTCCCCGCCACTGCTGGTGACAGCTTCTCTGCCCCCAGCACTGTCCTGCATGGCCATCCTGGTGTCACCTGCCTGGTTCACCCTGGGAGTGACCTGCAACAGACGGCAAGGACCAGA
>WBNA01000557.1:203532-232345 GCA_013398345.1 Nothocercus nigrocapillus
TGATTAGCTTGGAGACCTGGTGGAGGGTCCTGACCCGAATCCTGCCTCTGGCGCTGTGAGAATGCAGCGGCTCTGCACTGGGAGCCCCTGTGCTGCCCCACTGGGAGCACTGAGAACACTGGCACTGCCACCTTCTCAGTACCCCTGCAAAATGCTCCTTTTCGGCTACCTCATCTCCCCTGCCAGCATCATCGGTCTGGGCCACCCGGACAAGAGCATCAGGGATGCACCAGGGACGTATTGGGGAAACGGGGCTCTGGTGGGGCCAATCCGGGAGCCAGAGGGGTTACAGCCCCGTTACAATGAACAGCTCTGGATTAATGTCTCCAAATAGGAGATTTTTGAATGGCTGGTGGCAAGACAGGACAGAGGGAAGCTGGGAGACGGCTGGAGCAGCAGGGTTGAGAAGTGTGGCAGGGGTGGTGTGGTCAGATCGAGGAGACTCCTGGGGGCTGGTGACTCAAAGCAGGAAAGATGAGGCCTGTCACTCCTGTGGCATTGATGAGCTCGGTGCACAGCCAGGAAAATCTCCCAAATTCCTGACTGCTGCTCCAGGGATCTCCCGGTCAGGGTTGGCAGGGAGGGTAGGAGCTGTCCAGACCTTGGTCCCCCCCCTGCCCTGCTCCTCCTGGGCTTTGCAGGCTAAGAATACCTCACCAGCCCTGCAAATCCAGGTGCCAGGTAGGAAGAGATTATGGACATGGAGCAAGGACATGCCAGGAGCAAGTTCTCAGCTGAGGACCAAACTGGTCCCTATCTGCCATCACTCTGTCCCTTGCCAGCTCCGTCACTGGCTGTGGGACAAGTCATGTTCATACTGTTGCCTACCAGAAGAAATGTCCTGCCCAGTGGCTCGGGACCTGTGACATTTGGCCACCACCAGCCCTGTGCACTCAGCAAAGCCCCAGGGAATGAGGTCCTGACGGGCCTTTCTGGAGCAGATGGCCCCGGCGTGCAGAGGCCAGAGGCCCCCACGCTGGGGCCGCTCACTGCGTCCTTTCTTTCATGCAAACCCAGCGTGACTCCCCCAGCCCCAGCCCCAGTCCTGTCTCTGTCACTGTCCCCGCCTGGGAGGTGCTGCTCAAGGCCAGCCCCCGTGGTGCATTTTGCAAGGGTTCAGCTAGCTTAGTCCTTGGGGACAGGCGCTTCAGGCAGATTAGACCTCACTAAAATAAGCAGGTATTAGTGATCTCAGCAGCCTGCAGCCTTCCGGGGTTGAGTGGCTGCAAGGCAGTGTTTAAGCCCCCTGTAAATGCACAGAAAAGGGGAGATATCACCCCCCCAGGTAGCCCTGAGATGCGCAGGATAACCATCCACCCTCCAAAAAGCCATCATTGCTGTCCGGATTTGGGGTGCTGAGCAGCAAGGAACTCCAGGATTAGTGGTTATTGATGGGAAACATCCCAATGCAGCTCCTGAGGGATGCCCTGTCAGAGCAACAGATATTGCAAAAATAGTGCTCGGCTCGATAAATCTGCCTTTATTGAGGCTCACATGAAGAGTGGTCCCCTGGGGTCCTGCTCTCTGCACCGGGGGGTCAGCGGCTGAGAGGCTGGTCCTCGGGTGCCTGGGTGAGTGCAGAGCCACAGCAAGGACCCTGGGTAATGCTTCGTGACCGGTGTGATGTGATGGGTGGCTGTTCTTGTGGCCAAGCCTAGACCCCCTTAGCAGGACCTGGCGCCCTGTGCTCACCATTGGGTTATCCAGGCATCTGTAATACTTATGTCATGTTTTTTCCCCAGAGGGCTAGCAAGGGATCTGTGGGAAATTTAGGAGCCTCGGAGGCTTTGTGGAGCACCCATGGGTGAGTCTGGTCTGGAGCGGCAGCTACATCACGGAGCATTTCTCCTTCACTTCTTCCACTGTGTCGTGCACCCGGCCCCTTAGTGCCTGCACATCCACCTCGCGCAGCTTGGCCAGGAGGGCAAGCAGCCCCTCTTCCTCCTCCTCCTCGCTTTGCACCATGGCAGCCAGCTCCTCTGGCAGCTCCACTGAGCCGCCTGCCACATGCACTTGGGCATCGTCCTGCTCGTCCTGCAACGGGAGGCGACATCAGCGCTGCGGCCAAACCCTGGTGCCCCTGGGGATGTGGGATGCTCGGGAAGGGGGGGCAATGCCAGTGCTGTTCGGTGCTGGATGGGGACTGCATGCAGCCACCAGGGCAGACGGAGACAGCAGCCGTTTGCTGCCCTCTTCAGGAACAGCCTCCCATCCTGGAACACCATGGGGACACCTGGCAGCCGCCTGAGCTGGGGAAGTTCTGCAGGGCCGAGATCCTGCCGTGTGGATGCAGGGGCAGCATCCTGCTGAGGACACACCCAGGTCTGGCCTTACCTGGGCCAGGTGGTACTTGTCCCGCAGGTGCATGCGCATGGTGGCCCGCTCTGCTTTCCGGTGTGCAAAGGCCTTGTCCCTCTCTATCCTGCGGCGGAAAATGCGACACTGTCATTGCAGCTGTGGTCGAGTCCCTGGCACTCAGTGATCCTCGCTGGGCATTGATGTCTCACGTGTGCAAACGGAGGGGACAGTGTTCTGGCAAAGGGGTCCCCTCTCACCCTGTTCCTCTCCCTGAGCTGCTGGGGACACATATGGATGCCCAGAGCCCCTCCATCCCCGTGCAGATGCTCGAGGAGGATGCTCTCCAGAGGGACTTGCTCCTTCCCTAGGACAGCAGGTCCCTGAATCAGCAGGACATGGGGAAGTGGGAGGTGAGCTGCTTCAGGGCAGTGACATGCAGGCTGCCACCTGCAGCAGAGTCACGTTGCTGGCCCTGCTCTGTGCAAGCACCCACGGCCACAGGGTGACATGGGACCTCCCGAATGCGGGAAAAGAGACCCAGCATCCCCTGTATGCCCACGTCGCTCCTGCCCCTCACCACTCCCCAGCCCTGGGACTTGCTGCCACACTCCCCACACCAGGGACCATGAGAGGAGACAGGGGAAAGCCAGACTGGGTCCTTCCCGGTGCAGAGCAGACCCCGCTGACACCACCACCGCTACCCTGAGGACATCAGTGCCCCATAAATCCTTACTTCTCTTCAAGCAGCTGCCGCTGGTACTCCTCAAACTCCTCGCGGGCCATGCCGTTGGGCAACGCCACTGCCTTCCCATCCTTGGGGGGTTCCTTGGGCTCCTCCTGGGCCTCCTTGAAGCTCTTCAGAGCTGTTCTGAAGAAGGTGGCCATAGGGATGTCCTCCCCACGTCTCCGCAGTGCCCAGCAGTCCCTACCTGGGACCCACTGACTGCAAGGTCAGCGGGAGCAGCTGCCCCAGGGGCTTGTGTGGATCAGGGATGGATTAAGGCATTAGGAGGGGACGCCAGAGACATTGGTGGGGAAAGAGCTTCTCACTCTGCTCTCTACATCTAAGGGTGCTGCCAGGCTTGGGGGACAGGTTTTGGGTGGTCCTGTGCACCCAGGGCACCTTGGCAGTGAAAAAACCTGTGCACCCAGCCCCCTGAAGCAACCACTGCCTTGGGGGGATAGCAGTGTCAAGGGATGGAGTCCATGGGTGCACAGGGAGCCCGCGAAGACAGGTGAGTCTTGGGACACATCCAGCTTCAGCCTGGATGGCACCAGGGCTTGCAAGGAGTCCACAGAGGCCAAGGGTTTCCTGGGGCTAAAGGAGAAGGGACAAGAAGAGGTGGGGGCCAGGCCAACCCCCTCTTCAGCCATCAGAGACTCCCCTTTGCTAAGGACAGACACATAGCCCTAGCTGGAGCCACCGGTGCTGCTCCTCTGTCTGCAGGAGGCAAAATCCCCCTGTTTTCCCTGTGCCTATGGGGCTGGATACAGCTGCAGGATCCCTGGGTTGGGGCCCATGGGTGTCCAAGCTGCCCCGGCTGCTTGGTTGGGTGAAAGGTGCAAGAAGCCAGAGGATGAGCTGGGAAAACTCAGTCCAGGATTAAAAGGCTGGAAGGGAGACATGGTGCTGGGTTGACCCACATGAACGTACCCCCATGCCCTGGTAATCCCTGCTCCCATGGGATATGGAGATTGCTCGCAAGGCGGCCCAGGGCTCCCGTGGCCGGGAGGACGAGCTTTGCCCCGTAATCTATATGCGAGCAACTTCCCATACAGAGTCTGATTAAAGGAATAATCCCCAGCTGCACATGGAGCTGTGGCCTAGAGATGAGAGCGGCTGCCAGACTGAGGATTTGAAGGACTGAAGCTTCAGGGTCCCCCTCAGCACCAGCAAACCTTCCTCCTTGTCCTTGCTGGGAAGCCAAGCACGATGCTTGGTTCTGAGCTGGACAGCCCAACAGTGAGGGATAGACCTAATTTTTGCCCTGAGGCTTAAGGATACATTCTTTAAAGATACAGAAGTTTCTTTGCTTTAATCAAAAAAAGCCAAATCCAGGTGGTTTAGCTGGCTGTGCTTGGTGACTCCGCAGCGGGTGGAAAACTCCGGCCATCTTGGGCATTAGGCTGTGCAGGGGTTTAAATCTTCAGGAAGCCTGGGGGGGTCCTGGCCCCAGCACCAGGGAGGATAGCTCCAAAACAGCTGCAGTGACCCCCAGGGACCCTTGGGCACATGCCAGCCACTGTGTCACCTGCCCCTGCACCAGGCAGGGAAGACATCTGGGGACAGCCAGAGCTTTGGAAGGTCCATCAGTACCCCAGCCCTTGATACTCCAACTCTGAGCACTACTTGCACCCATGGAAAGCACAACAGGACCTTGAGAGATGGGAGCCCTTGACTTAGGGCCAGACAATGGGGTGAAGCTGCTTGGTAGCAAGACTGTCCCTACAAAAGCAGCCAGGTGACACATGGATGGTTCTGCAGGGTGGCTCCTGAGGCATGGACAGTCATGCGATGCTGGGGGATGATACAAGCAGAGATGGGCAGAAAAAGGGTGGCCCTGGTCAGCCTGGCCTGGTTATGGGGGGTGCAGAGATGTGCTGGCTGCATCCAGCCCAGCTTTCCACATGGCAGCTCCTTCACTTCACTCCCAGCAGCCACCCCAAGCTTCTGTCCCATCTTTATTAGGAGACACCAGGGTCCTGGGCCACCACATTGCCCAGCTATGCCATGCTTTCCTTGCTGTGCTCTTTTCAACCCTGCTATGTCCAGTGAGTTACTGGCCAAGAGCCCTGTACACGCTGGGAAGGTTAAACAACCCCTAAGTGCTTCAGCTCCTTCTGCAGCTTCTCCATGAGTTTCTTGAAGGACGGCCGCTTCCCTGGCTCCAGCTCCCAGCAGCTCCTCATCAATGCATAGACGGTGGCCGGGCAGTCCTCAGGGGCATCCATGCGGTATCCCTGCTCCAGCATCTCCATCACCTCCTTCAGGCTCTGAGAGGAAGGAGAAGGGAGATGGGACCCTTTCTGCTCCCCTTCCTTACCCTGCCAGAGGCTCTCTCTGGCTGCTGGGGAAGATGGAATCTCTCTGCCCTATCCCATCCCCCCTGCCAGCCCTGCAGTCAAGCCACCATGGTGTCACCTACATCTCATGAGAACAGGGGCAGCCCAGGGCTTCATCAAACTCACCAGCTTGGGATAGGGTGCCCGGCCGAAGGAGAACACTTCCCACAGGAGGATCCCATAGCTCCAGACATCTGACTTAGAGGAGAATTTCTGCAGCAACATGAGGAAAGGGAGTCTGAAGCCACCCACAAACAGGCTAAGTTGGATCCACCATCCCTCCCCAGGCAAAAGATGGGAAAAATAATGACTTCCCCATGCAAGCCTCTCTCCTCTGCCTCTCTCCCTGCTGCAGTGACCTAGGCCTTTTCCTGTTCCCTCCCAAGCATCTGAGCTCAACCTTGCATCCTCCAGGACATTCCATCCAGCAGCATCCCACAGGAGCTGCCCTCATTCTCCAGTGTGCAAGAGGAAGAATGTGTGTTGAGTGGGAAGACAAACACCAAACCTTAGGAGATGTGGGCCTGGCTATGAGATAAGCCACCATGCAGCAACAACCCATACATACATAGTGTGGATGGTGACAGGTTGAGGGGTTGAGGTTAACGGGCATGGGCAGAGGGGCCCAACGGGACAAGCTGCTTTATGAGGGTACCCTGGGCACCCTGCCCTTTGCTCTGTCACTCACATTGTGTTTCAGGGCCTCCGGAGCCGACCACTTCACGGGCAGCAAGGTGGCGTCCGTGACCTTGGGATTGACTCGTGCCAAACCAAAGTCACTCACTTTGGCCACATTCTCCTCAGAGATGAGGATGTTGCGGGCGGCGAGATCTCTGTGCACCAGCTTCTTGGATTCCAGGTAATCCATGCCCTGGGCAATGTCCCTGCAGCAGCCAAGGCAAAACAACCTCAGCACATGTCCTCCCAGGCCTGCCCAGTGGAGTGGCATAGACAGCACCCATCTCTGCTGCTGCCCTGGTGGAGGGAGAGGGAGTCTGACTCACAGAGAGAACTGGAGGAGTTGTCTGGTCTGGATGACTGCCCGGCCCCGAGTGCGTAGGAAGTTCACCAGGTTCCCCTGAGAGAAAAGGAGAAACACATGAGACAAAGGGGAACGGGACAGCCTGGAGATTTCACCTTCCAACAGGCCTTCACTGTCCCAGTCCCCTGCATGAGGGAGGGCTTTGCGACAGACACTGTTCCCTAAGGGTCAGGCTGGAACCAGGGCCAGGCAAGTTTCCACTAAGCCCCAAACCAGGGATTTTGACCCCAGATCTGAGCCACAACACATCCTGCCCACTAGCAGCAGAGAAGAGGTGCCAGCCCAGTCTGTGTCAGGGCCAGGGGCTCTCACCTTGCTCATGAACTCCATGACAATATAGAGGCCGTTGTGCAGGATCACGCCAAGCAAACGCACCAGGTTCTTGTGCCGGACCTTTCTGAAAAGAGGGGACCAATGTCAAGGGGGAGCCTGGAGGATGGAGCTGAACTGATGCCACAGACACTAGTACAGAGGTGCTTGGGACAAGCCTTCAGTGTCACGGGGATGATGAGGGGACATAGGGGCAGTCACATGTGTGTGCTGTACTCCTGCTGTGGGACTTTGCCACTCAAAGATAACCTGGCCACAGCTCTACCCTTCCTCTGGTCCTGTGGCACAAGCCTAGAGCCATGCCCTGGTGTGAGCACTGGGGCTTCCCCAGACTCTCTGCTCATCCCTGGGGTCCAGGACAGCAGGGACAGGCTGTACATTACCCCCGCCCCTCTTTCCTCTTCTCTCCCCCCTGCTCCCGACACATGGGGCACTCACGTCATAGCAGCAGTTTCAGCAAGGAAAGCCTGGGCAGTCACGTCACACTTGATGTTCTTCACAGCCACCTTCTGTCCCATGTATTCTCCCTGCAGGACATCTGGGAAGGACACAAGGGGTGTCAGGTGCAATGCTGTACTTACTGGATGGGGAGAGCCCATGGGCCAAGTTGGGTGCTCGCAGATGAGACTGTCCAGGAAGGGCATCAGTGGATATTTCTTGGGATGCTCATGTCTGCACAACTGAGGCCATTGGCATGTTAGGGCAAGACACACATTCTTTATGGCATCAACTGCACTGAGGCAGGGTGTCCTGCCTGTGAGGCCAACTGGGAATGCATCTCCAGGGTGGGGACAGGAGCTGAGCGGGGACAGTGGAAAGGCTTTCCTGCACGCCTTCTCCTGTTTTCACCCTTGGCTTTGTCTCTTGCCACAGGTCAGATGGCATGAGATCATAGGGGTATCTGTGGCCTGTGGGAAGCAAGGATGGCTGCCCTGTCTGTATTAGTGCTGTCCCTCCCCTGCCATTCTGAGTGCAGTCCGCCCTCACACACCTTGGCCACAACCACCACATTTCCCATTTCTACCCCTTGGTGGTTGGACAGAACATCCATCGCTGTCTCTTCACCTACCTCCAAACTCGCCTTGCCCAATACGGTCTCCAAGAGTGAGGTGCTGTAGGTTCAGTAACCAGCCAGCTGGACACAGGGACAAGGACAGGTTAGCAGGGCCACACAGAGCTTGGACATGCCATGTCCTCCCTCCAAACACAGACCCGGGCCCTTGTCCATCATGCCCTACCTTTAGCCAGCTCCTCCTCAGCTGACTTCATGCCAGATTTTGGTTTGGGTTTCACCAGCTTGGTACAGATAGCTCCTTGCTCCTTCATGTAGTGCTGCAGAAGGATGAACACAGAGATAGAGATGCTGCTGCTCTGTGGTAGGAGTGTCCTGCACCAGAGAACATGGCTCGGGGTCCAGAACAGGGACCAGGCTTTGCTGCATCCCCCAGGGCCCAGGCTACCCTGGGGCTCAGAGCTTTCCTGGAGTCAACTCTCCTAGGGCAGTACAAGCTGACGCTCTGACGCTTCCCCCATCATTGCTTGTCCCTAGTGGCACCAAGGACCAAACACCCACAGGATGTGCAGAGCAGACACTGCTTCCTTCTGCTTTGCTGAAGTTTTAGAGACAGACTGTTATTCACAGCCTGTGGCTTGTTCCAGCTTCCTGTGCAAGGCTTTGCTCCGTATGCCACAATGGAAACACTGTAATGAAGGGGAGGCGTAAGGGACACTGCTGAAGAGTTGGGGGTAGCTGTTATCCCAAGGCACACAGCTCCCCTGTCCTCGCAACATGTTAAAACCCACACAAGCTCCACGTGCTAGAGCCTGGCTCAAAATGAGAACAGTCTGCAAAGGCACTTGTCAGAAATAAGTTCAAAGAAGCAGGGCTGAGGTGGTTGCAGAGAGGTGGTTTCCAGAAGCAGAGAAGCAGAATGTAAACAGAAATACTGCTCAATAGAGCAATATGGCTGCAACAGTTAAAGAGCAGGACTCTCGTTTGGGGAACAAATCTTGCAAAGCCTGGGGACCTGTCTGCAGTCAGAGTGGCTCCTGGTACCATTACACAGGTGGCAGTGTTAGTACAAGGAGGGGGACTGGAGTGGTCTGGACTTTGCTGGGTAGGAACCATCCTGGTCCTCTGGCTTGGGATGCCCCATCATTGTGTGCTGGGCTGATCTACACTGACCACCCTTGTTGCCAGCGCTGCTCCGTACAGAGCACTCAGTCCCAGTGGGTTTCTGTGCCCAGGGAAGGGCTCTGACCTCAATCATGTCGATGAGGTTGCAGAAGCGCTGCTCGTTGTCGATGCTCAGTGTGTTCTCCTCGTATATCACGCGGTAGTGGATGACCTCTTTGGCAAAGCTCACGCACAGCACGTAGTCCCCAGGGTGCCGCATGGACTCGCGCACCAGGAACAGCCCGTCCTCAGGCGGCTGCAGCTCCTGCACTGCCTGCACTCCTGAGATCTTCCCGTGGAACCAGCTGGGGAGACAAGACCATGGAATGTACTGATGAGCTTCCCCGCAGTTCCGGCAGTAAGACAGAGAGCAGGGCCCTGGCTAACCACCCCCCCTCCATGGCTACACAGACCCAACCCCATAAAAAAACCTCCCCATCAATCCCACCCAAGCAGAGTAGCCACAACCAGGGGCCTTCAGAGCCTGAGAGTGGCCTCAGCTAGTCCTTCTGTCACCAGGGCATGGTCACAGTCCACTCTGCCCGCCCATTGCCCCACTGTGCTGGAGCCACCCAGCCTGACACCTGCCACTCAATACATCATGGGGGCTCTGCCAGCCCCCAGCACCCATGGGATCCCCAGGATACTTGGCAGTACTCACGGCATGAGGCTGAGCTTTGGGTTCGCCCGGATGGCCCCACGCTCGCGCAGTACGCTGGCCGCCAGCAGCCCTTCCTCCCCAGTGTCATTGTGCTTTGCGCGGTACCAACCTTTGCCCTGGCAAGGCGCAAATCACAGAATTATTATGGCTGGAAAAGACCTTTGAGAAGGGGAACAGGTCTCAGTGCTGCAGTTGGGTGGTGGGAGGGAAGGAAAGCAGTGACCTGCACACAGCCCCTGGCTCCTGCTCTTTGCAGGGAGCCAACTCTGGCAGCATGGCCTGAGACCCGACATCACTGAGGACACCTCCCCTGCATGCACAGCTTCCAGCCCCCATCCCATGGCACCGTGTCCCTACATCCCCTTCGGTTCACCTCCACAGCTTCGATGATAGTGACCACGTCTCCCTTGTGGAAGGCCAGCTCTTGGGCTTTGGGCTTGGTGTGGTCGTGCTTGGTGACACACTGTGTCCCTGGTGCCCAGTGTTTCTGCAATGGAGAAGACAATATGAGAAAGGATAGTGAGCTGGCGTGTCCCTTCTGCCTCCCACAGCCATTAGGGCCAGCCTCAAGGACCATTTGAGCTGGCACATCAGCTCCTTGTGCAGGCTGGGGACAGCAAGGACAAGGGGAGCTAGTCCTACAAGAACAGGGAGGCTAGACACAAGGCCCAGGCAGAGCAGGGTGCAGGGGGAGGATCAGGCCAGCTCGAAGCAGGTTTGATCCCTAGTCCAGGGGTATCTCCCTCGCGCCAATGCCAGCCTGTGCTCACAGCCCGAAGTAGGGTGTACAGGACTGTGCCCACAGGCACCCACGCTGAGGACCCATCCCCTGCACTGGGGCAGCTCCACTCACCCCAGACATGCTGGCTGGACTGTCAGTGCATTAGCAATTCCTCGTCCTCTCCCAATGCAGCTGTCCCCTGGGGAAAAGAAATGAGACCCTGGTGAGTTCATGGTCGTGCCTTGGCTCTGGAAGCTTCTCCGTCCCCTTCCGGGTTCCAGCTCAAAGCGTCAGGAAAACCCACCACAGCCTCAGAGTTGGGTAGGAAACAGATGTTTCACCACCCACCGTTGCTGCTGTCACTTCATGAGGCCACGACAGCCACTGCAGGGCCCGGGGCGGGGATGCGGTTTTACCAGGAACTTGCCTCCTCACCTCCTGTTTCAGCAGCTCCCTGTCATCAGGGTCACAAGAGCTGGGGCTGGGGGATGCGCTGGCTGTAGGGGCTCCACTGACATGGGATGCAACAAGTGGCCTTTCCCAGGATCAGGGTGGCTGATGGGTCAAGCTAGGACAAGGAACAATGGTCACTTCCTTGGTCGGTGGGACAACCTTGCAAGCCCCCCATGCGTCACTGTGGGAACCTCCCCTGCACATTTGCCACTGAGGCCCTGCACATTTGCCCCTGCCTCTGCTCATGTGCAGGAAAAGTCCCAGGCAGAGAGACAGTGTCCCAAAGGTTTAACTGGGTCTTTTGCTGGTTTAGATTTCTCTCCATCACTGCAAAGCAGGTGCTTTCTTTCCATTTCTAAAGGAAGATAAGGATTTCTCACACATTCCCATGAATCACATACATCAAGCTTTATAAAAGCCACCATCCGATGAGACCCACGTCCCATGTAGGTGAACCTGACTCGTGCCCACCTGCTCCTTCTTCCCCCAGCCCCAGAAAATGGTAATCTATCCAAGGAGATCAGTGCTTCTTTCTGCTTTCAAGAGTTCAAAAGGACCAGATCAGCTTCCAAAGAACAAGAATGAGCGAGGAGGGGACAAGAAATTATATTTGTGCACAGATCTTCTAGGCGCTCAGCTAACACAAGAGCCTGGCAACGTGTGCCTGGGACCCAAGGCTACCTGTATTGCTCTCCGGAAAATCCAACTGGGAAAATCTACTGTTGCTTGGAAACTTGAACAAAGATGATGCGTCCCCTGCTTTCTTGAGCTTTGTCCCTTTGGATGCATTTTTCTTCCTCTCCACGGTGCTGTCAGGCGGGTGAACCCACCCCCGACCTCGAGGTCAGGCCTTCCCGTACTGGTCTCAGTTGCAGGAGCTGGTTCTGCTTCTCCTGCAGTGACGCTCCTGGAATCTGCCCACAAAGGAGTAGGAGGCAGCACTTGGATACTGGGAGAAGTGTCAGGGCTCACTCAGCGACCAGGAGCAGGGATGACGGTCTTTGCTCCTTTCCTCTTTCAGAGGGTGAGTCACGGTCACTCCTCTGCATCACAAGTGGCAAAATGCAGCCCATTGCGGTGACTGCGAGGATGGGAGGACTTCCCAATGCCAATTTCCATTTGCCCTCAGCCAGAATCCAGAGCAAAGTGAAGATCCACCAATAAAAAGGACAATTGTGCCTTTTCAAGGCTACTATAAGTAGCCAGCAGATTATTTTTGTATTCCAGAGCCATCTTCAGCTAGTACAGACATCGTTCTGTTCTGCAGCCTGTGCCAAGTGTATTGTCAGGTGCTTTGGGGCAAAGTCACAATGAGACCAGCCCCCTTCATATTCCTCACAGACACAGTTGAGGTCTAGGTTTCTGGTGGGAAAAAACAACTCTTCGCTCTGTGCTGCGGATGGGCCCACATGGTTTGAACCACTGCAGGGGCAAAAGGGGCTACACCAACAGATATCCACCCTGAACAGATATCTCTCATGGAGTGAACTTGGGGACCCTTTGGCACATCAGTGCAGCCACCAGCTACCATACAGGTGAATCATACTCTTTCTGACGCCACATACACACCTTGTCCTAAAGCAAATATTATACGTGGAGATGTTTGGTCTGTGCACTTTCCACCACTGGAATGTATGTTCCCATCAGTAAGGTGCATGGGCAGAAAGCCTAGGAGACATTTGTCTACCAGCACCTCCTTTTTCTGAAGCTAATCCACAATCTTTTAACCAGCTACTTGGTCATATTTATAATGAAGTATAGAAATAATACAAGTTTCAATTCTAAATCTCCCTGACCACAAACGGAAGAGTTTAGGCTTGTTTCTAGTGCAGAGTGACTCCAGCTGAACAGCTACCATGACCCAAGCATGCAGTCGCAGAAAATGGGGGCACATGTTTGCAGCTTGCACTTCTGCACTGAAGCTTGAGCTGGGTATACTGTGCATATGCACCTTTGAAGTACAAGCTGGAGAAGTTTTCCCATTTTACAGACATCCCATTGCTCTAAGGGGTCACTTAGACAAATGCTGTGTAGCTCATTTGTTGAGTAGGACACACCTGGTTGTTTATCCCGCCAACCACAACACTAACTACATTCACCTCTCTCCACCGGCAGAGCAGACATGAATGTCACCTACCCTCCACAACTGTAACAGATTTTTGCACTCACCTCCCAGAAATGTCCATGCAAGGGGCAGCGAGGTCTCAGGGGTGCTCACGGCTTAGCCTGGACTCAAATCCCTGAATTCCTGGAGAATAAATCCCTTTTCATATGGAGCGACAATGCTTCATTTTCAAGGACATGCTCCCCAAGAGAGCGACTGCGTTATTTCCTGATTTCTCTTACGGGTAGCGCTGCAGATGCAGAGCGTCCCAGAGGTCCTAGTGCCTGCTGCCTATAGTCAAACATTAATCAGAGATGACTCATTTTTTCGCAATGCTTATCCCAAAATGACTTTCTACCCTTCGACAGCACAAGAACACACCCTTGCTAGAAGAGGCATTGACAGATCTCACATCCTACAGTATTGTGTCGTACTCACAGAAAATTAATGATCAACTATGCAAATTGGAGATTGGCTGCTATAGCTTGGCATAAGCAGAGCTTCTACCTGAGCAGGAGGGGACCATAGGTGGCAGCCGCTCTCCAGGGAGAGACAGGCTCAGGAAAGCACATAGTGGGACCACAGTTCTCAGTGTTTAATCCTGTCTCAGCAGCAATTTGTGTGAGATTTCGGGGAGATGGATCCAGGGGCACACATGTGTCTTGCCCACGGGGTGAAAACCACCGATGGACACATCACAGGCTGAAACAGGCAATTGCAAAGCCCAGGGGTTTATCTATATCCTCCAGCATCTGCACCTAGGAGAGTTGCCTCTGTAACTCTTCACACCAGCCAGAAAAGTGCAGACAAGTTTTGCAAACACAAAGTTGGCAAACACAATTCATTTGTCTTTTTTTAAAAAATTAAATGGTGATCAATCCTTTAAAAATACTGACTATTCATGGGAAAACACGGTTTTGGAATAGACATATGTTTAATGAATGAAACCAAAGCATTTCAGTTCCTCACATCTTCCTGTATGGTTCCTCAAAACCATCCTTTTTCTTTTCTCAAAGGGTTATACTGTTGAATGAGAGTTCCTAGGTACCTCTAAAACATTAAAGAGCAAGATCCAAGAGAGACAGATTTTGCAGCGTTTCCAAATTCCCAGGTAAGCATGCAAGAATATGCTGGACTGACGGTTCCAAGAAGGATTCCCCTTCTTCTCCCAGCCAAAAGTGATGTAGACAGCAGAGATATTTTCATTAAGCAGAGCATTTGCACAAGTCTATGCCCCAGGGAGAAAGCAGTTTTGGTGGGGAAGCCCTTGCCCCTGTGCTCAGGGGACAGGTGGAAAATCAGCAGCTACAGCCAACAGCCTCAGCTCAGTGCTCTGGGTTTCAGCAGCTATTTTATCTAGCAGCACCAGGCCCTCCCTGCAGTGTCTGTGCTCGTGTGTCATGACCGAGGGGTGACACACAGCTTTTACCATAGGCATACCCAGGCATGTTCCATATCTGGGTTCTTTTTCGTTACAGGCATCCATGTCAACTATGTTGCCACGTCAGTTAAACTCCTATTTTTAGCATTAGTAGCTTTTCTTTCAGCTTGGTGGTATTTTTAGTCACATTTAATGTTTCTACTTCCTAATTTCTAATAAGGGAAGATCTTTGGATGGGATGCACTGTTGCATCCTCTTCTCTGCTCTAACCAAGGTAAAAGACTCAAACTGCATATGAACCAATCCACATCCTGTCCAGTCTTTCTGATTTACCAGCAACAGATGAGGTTAATGATACCACAAAGATAGATCAAAATTGAGGCTTCTGTCTGTGTGAGATTATGGAACTTCTTTTGCGTAAATGTACAGGATAGATGATGGCAGCAGCTCCAGCAGAGCCATTTACCTAAGTGACATTTAAGTCAGTAAAATGGCACCGTACTGGTTAAACAAGGTATCTGTTTAAATAAGTACTGAAGCACTTACGTGAATCCCTCTTCAAATATATATTTTTGTTCCATTTATAATTCTTAAGTCAGAATGTTTAAACAGAATCTGCTTTATACCCCAAAACAAATAAAACTTTCAAAGAAAAAAGATTTGATTATGAACTAACAATCCAGAAATATGTATTTTTTTTCCAGTAGATCCTAAAAAAAACAGCGGTTGAGAATACTCCAAAAAGCCTGAAAGAATATGAAAAGACATTTTAAAAGCGTAGTTTCAATGAAGAACATAAGAATGAAGAATCTTCAGAATCTTATGTTTCTGAAGAAACATAAGAATCCATTAGCTATCTAACAACATTACAGACAAACACATAAACATCAGAGATTTTTTTTAAATAGCATTTACCTCCAAATGCCTACTTACTGCAGCAAGAGTTTCTTCTAGAGAGAGTGGGAAAGGAAGGAGACATAACAGAAAGGAAGGAACTGTTGCTATAGGCAACTTTACTCTTAAGGAATGATGCCATTTCTGCAGTGATTATAGAGTGCAAGTTAAAATTATCTACAGCATGTTATATAAAGGAAAAGACTATTAAAAGTATCAAACATGCTAAAACAAACACTCATAAAAAAATGGAACCATGTGAACACTCTCTTATCTTGTCAGGCAGCATCTTCCTCTCTTTTGTCCTTCTTCCCATCTCTCTTGCCCTCTGCCATTTCAGCTGTCTCTGCTTTTGCATGCATATTCTACCATATTTTTAGGAAGTGGCATGGGGTCCATTCCAAGTGTCTGCATTTCTTTTTTTTTGAAAGCCAGCATTTCTATGACACAAGAGGAGGAGGAGGAGATAAAACAACAAGAACCTGAACAGAATGAATACAGCAGTAGGAAGGAAATGTACAGGTGCCCTCAGTTCTTTCTGCACACACTAGGGAAGCTGGAAAGTAAAGTTATTAAAGTTATTTAGATCACCATCAACTTAACTAATGCACAGCAGCTATGATTATATTGCAGAAGAGCATGCAACACTCACCCACAGCTAAGGTAATGAGGTACTTGGAAAACCAGAATCAAGGATTTTGTATCCAAGCTGAAATCTGCTGCAGTCCTCTTGCCAAGACTGCTGACTCCCACTGCAAATTTCAGGATTGAGGGCTCAGTTTCTACTTTTCTTCTGAGAGAAACCATTCAAAAAGCTATCATCAGCAGCACTGAACCTGTTTTGTTTCAAAGCACAGGCAACTCCAACCTTCTAAAGAGCAAAACTATGACACCTCACTTATCTATTATTATTAGTGCTCCTTAAGTGAGACTGTGATCAATTTCTGATAATTTCTGATAACAGAAGAACAAATAAAGCTCCGTATGGTGTTCTGAATCTGCATTATCCATTTAAACAATTTAATGACAGCTATGAGCTAGGTAACATGCCATGACCACAGCTGTGAAAGTCTCCACCTTTTGTTTGTCATTTTAAATACTTACATTTTAACATAAGATCATAGTTTCTAGTCCCAGCTAATCCTGTGCTGTGGTGTGACTATATTCACAGGAATTGAAGAGACTATAAGCTTAATAATTGCCTGTGTCACAGCATTTTCTTTATGATTCAGGCATTTTTATTTTTTAAATTCTCTATACTTAGCTTCAGCAGTGCAATAAGGCGTTTAAGAATTAAGACTATGAATACAGTTTCATTCAGAGAATTAGCCAATAACTTTAGGTACACAAAAAAGCACCAAGAAAAATAAGAGTCGAGTTTATTATCTTAGCATGTTATTTTTTTCTCCTCTGTTTTAGTATTCCCATGTGCATGTTTCTACAGGTAGCCTAACACTTTAGCTTTTCCTCCAGTCTCACTTTTGCTATTACACCAAAGAACCATTTAAGGGAAAAATGCTTTACCTTTTCTCTTCACTTTCTTCTTCTTTTTCACGATTCGTTTTGTCAGTGAATCAGAGACAAAAGAGCACATTCTTAGAGAGAAACATTTCTGGATTGTCTGCAGCTCTTCTGCTGTAGGACAGATGCTAGTGAGCTTTGTCATGATCCAGTGATTAGAGTCTGGTTGGGAAGTAGGCTGAGAAAAATAAAATGACATTAGATGATTACTTGGGCCTGGCAGTACCATCACAGATGCCATCTACGTATGTCATGAGATATACAGGAACACAGTGGTGGTAACCATCTTGAGCAAGAAGGTTTCAGCACACAGTAGAGATTTTTCCCATGTCTCATGAGGGACAATTTAGGCTGCCTGAAGAGTAAAGTGCTAACTGAATTCTGCAGCTAAATCACTAATTGATTTTATAATTAGCAGTCTTTAAATAGAAAATAGCAGTCTTTAAAAATAATTTAAAGGCTATGGCTTGATTCACAACACTGCCATCATGCCTGTATGGATTGTTCAACTATCACAGACCAACCTAATGGCATAGTTTTGTGATCAGTTTAAACTAGTCCAAATTTAATATATTCTGTAATTCACCTTTCAAAGGTATAAGAAAGTTTCTGCCAGCCTGAAGTAGTTGACTAGGCAGCAGTACTTTAGTCAGCAGTATTTTATGCAAGTTCAAGTTGATTATGAAACTACAGCAGAAGAAAGTTTATAAAGATCTACAAATAAGACTATCCAATATCAATGATAACTAATTCGAGAAACAACAAAAGCACTCTTCAAAGACGAACAAAATAGTGACTAGTCACCAAGTTTACAGAAACATTTCTCTCAAAGCTAAACATACACAAATGCTGAAAGAGCATTTAAGTTTTGTATGGTTGAATGAGTTTTTGTAGGCAGAGTCAGAGTGGACCCTATTCCCCTGTTACAGGATTGATTGTGCAAGAGAGTAAGGTCCTGAAAGGGGGGTGCAGAACTACTCTTTGCTGATATTCAGTCCTAGGACAGTTTGGCTTTAAGTTTCGTGTGTGCTGGGGTGCCAAGAGGAGAAAGAGCAGCTGAACACCTTGGGACAGGCTGTGATTAGAAATCAGGGAATGGCTTCGTCCCAAAGCAGCCAAAGACCACCACTTAGCAAGGTGGTTCTAGCACAGAGCCAGGATGTGCAGCACTTCTGACATGGCCAGAGGATCTTCTCAATGCCAAGAGACCTGTCGTATTTGTCACATTACACTACACAGAGATTGTACTCAGATCCCACTTGGATATTCAAAATTTGTTTACTGCAGTAAAGGAAATCTTAAAGCATGCATTTCTATAGCCTTTTTTTTTTTTTTTTCTTTCAGAAATATTTTTAACCATCTTAAATGCTGTGCATGCATCTAGAACATAAGCATGCTCTGCCATGTTCATAATTCTATAGACTCATCCCACCTTCTGACGGCTCCCCGGATATGAGCTGCGTACGCACCTGCTCCTGCTCAAGAGATGTCACAAAACTCACATTGAAGTTGGTTTTGAACCCTGTGGGGGCCATAGTTTCCTTGGTTTCCTGTCTTCTGAATAGCTTCTTTCTTTTTGTGCTTTTGTCTTTCCAAGTGCTCCTGGGAAATCTACAGTCAAACAGGGCAATACATTCATTTCTCTTTCAATGATGGTACTGTTTTTCTACCAAAACACTAAGTGCCCTCTGAAAAAAAAAAAAGGAAGATTTCCTGAAACAGATGGAAAAATACTCACTTCAGAGTCATATTCGAACCTATGATATCCAAAAAGCTTAACATGTAAGAGGCAGATGAATCTCTCCTTTACTATCTTTCATTGCTGTAAGCAGTCACATATAACTTATTCAATTTAGGTTCTTTATCCAGTCAGTGTAGCCTTGGCTGCAAGGCTGTATGGGCAAAGGAACCCATTAGGTCCAATTATAAAGTTTAGATCTTAGCGACTCTTGAGGACACTTGATGCAGCTGGTTTAGACAAAGGTGCCTATACTGTATGTATATGAATTTTGTTAGATGGATGTCACCTTACAAAATACAAAGAATTAAAGCTCCTATTGCCCAGACTTCTTTGAGGTTCAAGTCTTCGGCAAGGCAATGACTAAGAATAGTTATAATAATTTATAGTAACTAATATAGACAGAAGTTCAAAAAGGCGGTTTACACAACCATCATAAGTTCCCTTCTAAAAAGAAAAATCTGTGGGAGGTTTAAATGTGATGACTTCTTTCTACCTGATTATACTCTGCTGGTAAGATATTACAGCATTCTGCAGACATTGCTATTTCATTTTACCACAAAGTAAAATACATTACAGCTGTCCTCATGAGTCCAGGGGTGGCACCACTATAAATGAAGCTGGGTGCTGTGTGTTACTCACCAATAGATTAACAAGTTAAGGAAGATACAATCCTGAATGGCAGCTTAGATCTTAAAAAAGAAGTAATTACATTTTGTACAATTCAGTCAGTTACAAAAGGAACCGTGAGCACTCCAGCTAGTTCAAGCTCAAAATTCAGCCAAATAATTTTGCAAATGCATATTCAGATTAAGAAGACAAGTTCAAGAGAAGGACGTGAAAGAAAGGGGCAGGGAGTGATAAACATGATATGAAAACGATTTCCATAGTTTCTTATTTTCACAGCTTTAGAAAAATGCATTAAAAATAGCCTATTTAGGAGAAATTAACACTTCTCAAGAGGCAGACTAAAAAAGTTACTCCTTTCTATTAGCAGAAGAAAGGTACTTTTCTAGAAGGAAATTCTAAGTAGAAGGTTCATCTCCTACTACGACCACAGGAAGTAGTGGTAGCCCTCGCGCTTAAGTGTAACACAACCAAGAACTCACCTTGAACCCACCCATACTGCAAAACCTTTAAAATGAAAGACATACATCAAGAACACAAAAATGCTAGGCTCCAATATACCTCCTTGGTGGGATCCCTGGCACTATGCTGCAGCTGAGTAGGGCCTGGCTGATAACAGTACTTGCTATCCCAATTACTTCCAGATGCTGACTGCTTACTTTAAAAAAAAAAAAGGGGGGGGGGGGTGTTGGGAAGGAAGGTTAATTGACTGTCTTGGCAAACAGGAGACAATTCACAGATTTCTTGAGGTCTCTTGCTAAAATAGTAGATAACAAGAATGTCTACAAGAAAAACAATGACATTTTGGTGGTACTGGCAGGGAATTATATGGAAGCAGGCTAATAGGGCTTATACTCTAGGAGAATATCAAGTGCAGGAGAAGGGGGAAAAACAGGGAGCACTGGAAAGTATTGGAAAACAAGTGGGCAGTTTTAAGCCATCCCCATGAGGGGTATCATTCTGATTCCATATGGCATTCAGTCTGAGTCACCCACAAAATTAGGGTATGTTGCCAATTTCTGAAGTAAGACACAAGACCTCTTTAAAACATACAAAACTCATTGTTCTTGTTACTGATATTCCTACAGTGGGAAGATTTGGTTAGTTTGACTCACTAGAAAAATAACTAGATCTGGAACACTTAAATTAGAGAGACCTCTTCAATTCAAAGACCAATTCATTAATAGCAATACCCAGAGATATTAATTATGGACTGAAACACATTGTATTAGACTGTTTAGAACTGAGAATAAAAGAAAAACCATTCAAATCAAACTCACAAGCACCTAAATAGTAGTTGGTTACCAGATAAGGGACATGTTAGCTATCAGGAAAATCTCTGTTTTGACTGCTCAGAGATCTGCACATCTCCAAGACAGCGCATCCTAACAATTGCTTTCTGTTACCTACAGAGGGAGTCTAGACTCACAAATAAGATGGAGAGGCTTGAGCAAAATGAAGTCCACTTACAAAACAAGAAAAATCATGGAGTGATAAAACAGCTGGTTTAAATCTCTCTCACAAAGATGTTATATGCTTGGCAGTGATTTGATACTTTCTTCCTCCACATATACCCTTTGGGTTAGGCTAAATGCCTAAACTTTGCTTTGCAGGTTTATTTTACTTCTTGCTACAGCTTTACCATGCTATCTTCATGACAGAAGACAGACAGGTAATAAATAAATCTAATGCTAATTGCAGGATGGATTGGAGATATTAATGTGCAAGCTGTATGGATGGCTAAGTCTAGGAAGTCTTCCACAGTGCTGAAGCTTTAGATACGGACAGTTTAGTTTTTCCTCAAGACAGTAAATGTTCTCCTTTATTAGGACTACTAATCTACAGCCAGTGAGACAGGTCTCACTTTAATACCAACACATCAATGGAGACTAAAAGGTGCTGATGAACCTATTCCTTATTGATGCGAAAGTATACCTATAAAAAGAAAATTCATCACAAAACGCCCACAAACTCCCTCTATGCTGAAGTGTTCTCAGTACATAGATTAAAATAAATAAATAAATAAATCAAAACAACTCCCTAGTTAAGCAAACTCCCCAATAGCCTACTAGTTCAAAGGCACAAGTGTGAACAAAAGTTTGTTCTTCTTGGAAATTATTAGAGATATGTCTATAATAAATCACATGAGATTTAAAGACAATGACTCACTTTATTATCTTTAAAGCATGAGAACAGAATACTCTGAGACAAAAGTCCCTTGGAAATGCTGATATCAGCTGTACTTTGCTCTCTGGTAGCTGTCTCAGTGAAGAAGAAACAATAAAGTGATTCTGACATGGTATAGCAGAAACTCTGCTACAGAGATTACATGAGATTAGTCTAAATTTCTGTATTATACATAGTCATTTTACAGTTGCAGAAAAGGACCATTTAAGTAGGGTTGTGAATTCAGCCTTAAGGCTCAGAGCAAAATACAGAGAAAAGCAAAGGAAGAAAAATACTCACAAAAGAAGTTCTGAGCAACAACAGACAAATTGTAGCAGATGTTTAGATGTAGTAAATGTTTCTGTTCACAGATCATAGCAGGGAGTGCAACATATAATAGATATGTCAGTTTTGGAAGGGGTAATAAGAAGTTGAAAAGTCTTCATAAGTTGATACCATGCCAAGGCAGGCACATCCTAATTGAGTTCACTGAGAGGACAGCATTTTAATCCTACGGGCCACGAGTGGGTTGCAAGGGATCCGTAGGAGGCTGGGTGGGCCCTATGGACTTTGCGCAGTCTCCGCGGTCTCTTTTTGGGCCACAAGGACCCTATAAGCCTTGAATGGTGGACCAGGGATTCCGCGAGCATGGGCTTGGGGCAGCCCACCGGCTTTGGTACAGCCCTCCGGGCACACAGAGCTGGGGCCCCTCTTCACGTCCATGCAAGGGATCGCCATGTGCACAGGTCCAAGGGAGCCCTATGGGCCTTGGTGCAGCCCTCCAGGGCCTCTGTGTGCATGGGGCTGGGCAGCACTACAGGCCTTCATGCAACACCCTGGGCCTCTGTGTGCCCGACTCCAGCGGGCCCAATGGGCGTTAATGTGAGACCCCAGGGGCCTCTGTGCGTGTGGGGTAGGAGGCCCCCTATGGGCATTTGTGGGACCCCCCCCCAGGGACCCCATGCACATGGGACCGGGGGAGCTTTACAGGCCTTTGTGCAGCCCGCCATGGCTTTCAGGTGCATGGGACTGCGGTGGCCATACGGACGTTTGTGTAGCTTCCCAGGGCCTCCTGGCTCACGAGCAGGCAGGGATCCCCTACATGCATTTGTGTGACACCCTGAGTCCTCCATGACCCCGCAGATGGGGGGGCTTTACAGTCCTTCGTGCACCTCCCTGGGGCCTCCATGCACAAGGGCCAGGGGGACAACACGGGCCTTTGTGCGGGCCTCCATGTACATTGGGTCGCATTTCATGCAGCCCCTCAGGGCCTCTGTGCGCATTAGATTGGGGGGGGGTCCTATCGGCTATCATGTGGCTCATTGGGGCCTCTGTGCACGTTGGGCCGTGGGGGCACTATGAGCCTTTGTGCAACCCCCTGGGGCCTCCAAGTGCAATGGCCTTGGTTCCTCCTATGGTCCTTTGTGTGCCTCCCTGAAGCCTTCATGCGCAGGGGCTGCGGGGGCACTATGGGCATATTTGCAGCCCCCTGCCCCGGGGCCTCCACGTGCACATGCCTTGGAGGAACCTACGAGCTTTTATGTGGCCACATGGTGGGCTGTATGAGCATCCCTCTGGCCCCATGGGGCCTCTATGCGCACGGGGCCAGGGGAGCCCTATGGGCCTCTGTGTGACCCACCAGGACCTTAAAGGACACAGGGCTTGGGAGACTGTATGGGAATAAGTGCGGCCCTCCGGTACGTTGCTGCCTGTGGGGCCGGGGAGGACCTATGGGACTTCGTGCCGTACCCCAGGGAATCCTTGTGAACAGAGGTTCAAGGGGGCAAAATGAAGGCCTGTAGGGGCCCCTCATACAGCACACACGATGGACCACAGAGGCCGCAAGAAAGGATGTAGGGCCCTCACAACATACTGTGCACAGAGGCCCCGGGAGACCGCACCAAAGCCCATAGGGCTTAAAAGGTCAAGGGCGCACGGAAGCATCATGATGCCGCACCAAAGCCCGTCAGACTCCCCCTTCCCAGTGCACATGGAGGCCCCAGGAGGCCTCACCAAAATGCATAGGGCCCCCGAGGCCCAGTGCGCACGGAGGTCCAGAGTGGCTGCATCAAAGCCCATAGGGCTCCTGAGGTCCAGTGCACAGGGAGACCTCACGAGGCCACATCAAAGCCGGTAGGGACCCGAGGTCCAGTGCACACAGAGGCCTAGCAAGGCAGTACCAAAGCCCGTATGGACTGAAAGCCCCAGTGCGGACGGAAGCCCAGTGAGGCCACACCAAAGCTCGTTGGGTTCCCCCTTCCCAGTGCGCACGGAGGCCCTGGGAGGCTACACAAAAGCGCGCAGGGCACGCAAGGCTACCTGCGCACCGAGGCCCTGGGAGGCCCCACAAAAGACCGTAGGACTTCCCTGGCCCAGTGCGCACTGGGCCTGGGGAGCCCTCAGGCATTTCGTGTGGCCTCCCGGGGCCTCTGTGTGCATGGGGCCCTGGGGGTTTTCGTGCAGCCTCCCAGAGCCTCTGTGTGCACTTGACCTTGGGGGCCCTGTGGGCTTTCGTGAGGCCTCCTGAGTCCTCCGTGTGCACGGTGCTTCGGGGATCATCTGGGTATTCATGTGGCCTCCTGGGGCCTGCATGCACACAGGGCCTGGGGGGCTCTCTGGGCTTTGGTGCGGCCTCCTGGGGCCTCCATGTACACGGGGCCTGGGGGGCTCTCCGGACTTTCATGTGGATTCCCGGGGCCTCTGTGCACACAGGGCCTCGGGGGCCCTGCGGCATTTGGTGCAGCCTCCCGGGGCCCTCATGCATACAGGGCCTGGGGATTCCTGTGGGCTTTCGTGCGGCCTCCCAAGGCTTCCGTGCGATTGCGGCCTCGGGAGCCCTGCGGGCTTTTGTGCAGCCTCCCGGGGTCTCCGGGTACACGGGGCCTAGCTGGCCCTCTGGGCTTTCGTGAAGCCTCCGTGCACATGGGGCCTCAGGGGCTCTCTGGGCTTTCGTGCGGCCTCCCTGGGCCTCCATGCACCATGGGCCTTGTGGGTCCTGCGGGCTTTGGCGCAGCCTCCCGGAGTTCCGTGCACATGGGACCTCGGGGGCCCTGTGGGCTTTTGTGGGGCCTCCTGGGACCTCTGTGTGCACGGCGCTTCAGGAATCATCTGGGTATTCATGTGACCTCCTGGGGCCTCCGTGCGTACAGGGCCTTGCGGGCCCAGTGAGTATTCGTGCAGCCTCCCGGGGCCTCCATGCACACAGGGCCTAGGGGTCTCTCCGGGTTGTCATGCAGCCTCCCAGGGCCTCCATGCACACAGGGCCTCGGGGGCCCTGCGGGCTTTAGTGCGTCCTTGCGGCGCCTCGGTGCGCAAAGCCTCATGTGGGCTTTGATGTGGCCTTTTAGGGCTTCTGTGCATATGGGGCCTCGAAGGCCCTGTGGGATTTGGTGTGGCCCCCCCGGGCCCCCGTGTGTACTTAGCCTCGGGGGCCCTGCGGACTTTGGTGATGCCTTCTGGGGCCTCTCTGTGCGTGGGGTTTTGTAGACCATCCGGGCTTTCATGCGGCCTTCTGGGGCTTCCATGGGCATGGTGCTTCACGGTCCCTCCGGGCTTTCGTGCAGCCTCCATGCACACAGGGTCTCGTGGTTCCTCTGAGTTTTCATGCGACCTCCCGGGACCTCCATGTGCATGGGGCCTTGGGGGTCATGGGGACATTCGGGGGGCCTCCCAGAGCGTCTGTGCGCAGGGGGCCTAGGGGGCCCTGCAGACTTTGGTGCTACCTCCCAGGGTTTCCATGCACACGGCTCTTTGGGGGCCCTGCGGGCTTTGGTGTGGCGTCCCGGGCCCTCCATGCGCTTGGGGCCTTTCAGATCCTGTGGGATTTTCATGTGGCCTCCCGGGGCCTCCTTGCGTACAGGGCCTCGGGGTTCCTCAGGGCTATCGTGTGGCCTCCTGGGATCTCCATGCACACAGAGCATCACGGGCCCACTGGGCTTTCGTGTGGCCTCCCAGGGCCCTCATGCGCTTAGGGCCTCAGTAATCTCCCAGGCTTTGGTGCTGCCTCCCGGGGCCTCCGTGCACATGCGGCCTTGCCGGCCCTTTTGCTTTGGTGCAGATTCCCGGGGCCTCTGTGTGCATAGGGCCTTGCGGGCCAGCTGGGCTTTCATGCGGCCTCCTGGGGCCCTTGTGCGCAACGGGCCTCAGGGGTCCTCCAGGCTTTGGTGCAGCCTCTCGGACCTCTGTACGATTGCAGCCTCGGGAGACCTGCAGGACTTTCGTGCGGCCTCCTGGGGCCTCTGTGCGCACAGGGTCTCGGGGGCTCTGTGGACATCCATGCAGCCTCCTGCGACCTCTGCAAGCATGGGGCCTCAGAGAGCATCTGGGCTTTTGTGCGGCCTCCCAGGGACTTTGTGCACACAAGGCCTTGGGGACCCTCCAGGCTTTTGTGTGGCCTCCCGGAGCCTCCATGTGCTTACGGGGCCTCGGGGGCCCTCTGGGCTTTGTTGCGGCCTCCTGGGGCCCCTGTGCACAAGGGGTCTTGTGGGCCCAGTGGGCTTTCATTCGGCCTCCCAGGGCCCTTGTGCGCAACAGGCCTCAGGGATCCGCCAGGCTTTGGTGCAGCCTCTCAGGCCTCCGTGCGATTGCAGCCTCGGGAACCCTGCGGGATTTCTTGCGGACTCCCGGGGCCTCTGTGTGCACGGGGCCTCATGGGCCCTGCGGGCTTTGGTGCAGCCTCCCAGGGCCTCTGTGTGCATGGGGTTTTGTAGCCCATCCGGGCTTTCATGCGGCCTTCCGGGGCCTCCGTGCACATGGGGGTCTCACGGGCCGTCCGGGCTTTTGTGAGACCTTGCGGGGCCACCGTGCACACAGTGGGTGGGCGGGCCTGAGGCTTTTCGTGCGACTCCACAGGGCCTCCATAGGCACCGGGTCTCATGGGCCCTCTGAGCTTTTGTGCGACCTCGCGGTGCCTTCATGTGCACGGGACCTCGGAGGCTCTGCGGGCTTTCATATGGCCTTCCGGGGCCTCTGTGCGGTTGCGGCCTCAGGGGCCCAGCAGGTTTTCATGTGGCCTCGCAGGGCCTGTGTGAACACGGTACCTCGGGGGCATTACCATCTTTCGTGCGGCCTCCCCGGGCCTCCATGTGCACTGGGCCTCAGGTGCCCTGCAGGCTTTTGTGTGGCCTCCCAGGGCCTTCATGCACACAGGGCCTTGGAAGCCCTGCGGACTTTGGTGGTGCCTCCTGGGGCCTCTGTGTGCATGGGACTTTGGGGACTCTCCGGGCTTTCGTGCCACCTTCTGGGGCCTCTGTGCGCATGGGGTTTCGCGGGCCCTCTGGGCTTTCGTGCGACCTACGGGGCCACCATGCGCACAGGGCCCCTCCAGGCATTCATGCGACCTCATGGGGCCTCTGTGTTAACTGGGCCTCGGGAATCCTGCGGGCTTTGTTGTGGCGTCCTGGGGTTTCCGTGCACACGGGGCTTCAGGGACCCTGCGGGCTTTGGTGCGGCCTCCCGAGGCCTCCATGTGCTCGGACCCTCACAGATCCTGCGGGATTTTCGTGCGGCCTCCCAGGGCCTCCTTGCCTACAGGGACTGGGGGGCCCTGCAGGCTTTCGTGCAGCCTCCCAGGGCCTCCGTGTGAACATGGGCCTTCGGAGAGCATCTGGGCTTTCGTGCAGCCTCCCAGGGACTCTGTGCGCACGAGGCCCTGGGGACCCTCCAGGCTTTCGTGTGGCCTCCCAGAGCCTCCATGTGCGCACGGGGCCTCGGGGGCACTCCAGGCTTTGTTGCGACCTCGCGGGGCCTCCGTGCACATGGGGCTTCAGGGTCCTTGCAGGCTTTGGTGTGGCCTCTTGGGGCATCTGTGCGCACGGGGCCTCAGGGGCCCTGGGCGTTTTCGTGTGGCCTTCTGGGGCCTCCGTGCATATGGGGTCTGGGGGGCCCTCAGGGCTTTCGTGCAGCCTCCCGAGGCATACGTGCTCACCGAGCCCCAGGGCCCTGTGAAGTTTTCGTGCGGCCTCCCAGAGCCTCTGTGCACACTTGGCCTCGGGGACTCTGCGGGCTTTTGCGGGGCCTCCATGTGCATGGCGCTTCAGGAATCATCTGGGTATTCATGTGGGCCTCCTTGTGTACGGGGCCTTGTGGGCCCAGCGGGTATTCGTGCAGCCTCCTGGGGCCTCCATGCACACAGGGCCTGGGGGGCTCTCCGGGCTTTGGTGTGGCCTCGCGGGGCCTCCGTGTGCACGGGACCTCAGGCACCCTGTGGCATTTTGTACAGCTTCCCGGGCCTTCAGGCGATTGTGGCCTCGGGGTGCTGAGGGCTTTTGTGCAACCTCTCGGGACTTCCATGCGCACAGGGCCTCGGCGGCCCTGTGGACTTTGGTGCTCCCTGCCGGGGCCTGCATGCGCACGGCGCTTCAGGGACCATTCAGGCAGTCATGCCGCCTTCCGGGACCTCCATGTGCACAGGGTCTCGCAGGCCCTCTGGGCTGTCCTGCAACCTTGTGGGGCCACCGTGCGTACGGGGCCTCGGGGCCCCTGCATGCTTTAGTGCAGCCTCCTGGGAACTCCATGTGCACGGGGCCTCAGGGGCCCTGCAGACATCTGTCGGCCTTCCAGAGCCTCCATGCGTACAGGGTCTTGGGGGCCCTGCGGGCTTTGGTGCAGCCTCCCAGGGCTTCCGTGAGCACAGGCCCTCGGAAGCCCTGCAGAGTTTTTGCAGCCTCCCAGGGCCTCCGTGTTCATGGGGCTTCGGGGACCATCCGGGCTTTCGTGCCTCCTCCTGAGGCCACCGTGCGCACAGGGGCTCATGGGCCCTCTGGGTTTTCGTGTGATCTTGCGGGGCCACCATGCACATGGGTCCTCAAAGGCCCTCCAGGCTTTTGTGTGGCCTCCCGGGGCCTCCATGTGCACGGGGTTTTGGGGGCCCTCTGGTGTTCTGTGCGGCTGTGTGGGGTCTCCATGCGATTGCGGCCTCAGGGGCCCTGCAGGCTGTGATGCCACATCCCGGGGCCTCCATTTGCATGGGACCTCGCAGGCCCTCCATGCTTTCATACAGCCTCCGAGGACCTCCATGTGCATGGGGCCTCGGGGGCCCTGCAGGCTTTCGTGCGGCCTCCTGAGGTCTTCATGAGCACAAGGCTTCGGGGCCCTGTTGGCATTGGTGCTGTCTCCTAGGTCATCTGTGCACATGGGGCCTTGGGGCCCCTGAGGGATTTGGTGCGGCCTCATGGGACCTCCGTTCGCACAGGGCCTTGGAAGCCCTGAGGACTTTGCTGCGGCCTCCCTGGGCCTCCGTGCTAACTGGGCCTTGGGGGCCCTGCAGGCTTTCATGTGGCCTCCCAGGGCCTTTGTGCTCTCAGAACCTCGGGGGCCCTGCAGTCTTTCGTATGGCCTCCCGGAGCCTCCATGCGATTGCGGCCTCGAGGGCTCTGCTGGCTTTTGTGCTGCCTCGCAGGGCGTCTGTGCACACCGCATCTTGGGGGCATGTTGCCTTCTGTTGGCAACGACTCCGACGGCCGAGACAGCACAAGCGCCACCCCCAGCGCTCGGGCCAAGGAGCACAGACACCAATATGAGGATACTACAATGGCGTTTTATTGCGTACTAACTATGGCTTATATAGTGTAGCTGAACGTGGAAGCTTGCTTTATGACCAATGAGTGATGACCTCGCCTAATATGGGAAGGTGAAACT
>WBNA01000558.1:2998-18892 GCA_013398345.1 Nothocercus nigrocapillus
TAATCTTGCTGCATCTCTCCTGATTGCTTGCTTTTCTTTCTTTTTCCTTCTTCTTCTCCTCTCTGTCCTACTGTGCTTATGAGAATAAAGCTTACAAGGCTGTTTGGCATTTGACCTCATTTGTGTCTTAGTCTCGCTCTTGGGATTGTATCGAAACCTCCCCCGACACCTGATCAGGACAAGGTACAAAAGCTCCATTCCTTTTCTCAGTCCTTGAGGTGCATCACACTTCTAGCGGAAGTCAAACCTGACTTTTTTTTTTCTTTCTTACATGAGCAGTGTTGGGCTCACTCTGGTCATGGTAGCAAACAGACATTTGAAACAATATGGGTTTATTTAACAGTTGAAGTTAGAAAACCCTTATTTACATTTTCCTCACAGAGGTGAAAGTACTTTCTTGTTTTCAAATATTCATCTACGATCAAGAAGTTCTTAATTCTCATTGTGGAATTGACTGAATTTCTCTGTGTCCTTATAATTAAAACATTTGGAAACAGTGAAAACTTAAAATCTCTTCTGATTGCTGGAAGAAGTGGGAATAATTGAAGAGTTTTTTTAAGACTAAAAGTATTTTGGGTTGATAGAAGGGAATGGATGACAAGTGTTCTTTAAAGGAAATCCATTTATTTAAATCCTGTGATTTTGTCAGAGTTTTTAAGTATAAACTAAGAAGAAAATTCTTGCAGCCCTAACAACATATGTTTGTTTTAAAAAGTAAGTGTCAAGATCTTATCTTGTATCTTTATTCTTACTCATAGAATTTTGATAGAACATTGTTTTTAAAAGACAATCTATGAACATCCTAACGTGTATCATGGGCAAATAGAACTGATGTATCGGAAAGATTGCAGTTTTCTTAAAAAAAAAAAAAAAAAAAAAAAAAAAAAAAAAGGCAAGATTGGGTGAAGACTGATATAAAGCTGCCAAGTCTGTAAATTTTCTTGCATTTCCTTCCTGCTAGCCAGTATGTCCTGGATGGAAGAATCTCAGGACTGGCCTGGACTTTTCAATGACAATAACTACACCCTCAGTTGAGAATCAGGGAAATTGTCATGTTCCTGTTTCTTCCAGAAGCTGCGTGAGGTTATTTTCCTCCTGTCATTATTTTGATTGGAAAACTGAACTAACTGCTGTCCTACATGTCCTGCTGCTTCCTTTCTTCTCCTCCATGAGTACAAACATATGTAAGGATAGTCCTCTCTTTCTAATCCACTATGTCTTCTTTTGCTTTCTTCCCTTATGGCCTTTGCTTTCTTATACAGCCCTAAATAATTGCAGGGCTCTGTGGAATCCAGACAGAGGAGGCCCTTAAGGAGACTAAATCTCTTGGTCTGAAAAGGTAGAGAATCAAATGTGAGACCAAAATACCTGGACAGGCAAGGACTTTTTACAGTCTCCAGAGCATTTTCTTGTCAAGGTCATTTTTTCTGCTTGTGCTTCCTGCAGTGATTGACATCTATGTGGTATTCCGCATTCCAAGAAATCCTTTTTTTTTTTCCTCTGGATTCATTTGGACCAGGTTGAATAAGAGACCAATCTGGATCTGGAACTGAATCTCAGATGGCAAATTGCTTCTCACACTTTTTTCCCCTGAAGTCCGTTATGTGCCATGGGGTTGACAAACCTGAGATGTGGGAGGCCCAACCTCTTTGGAGTAAGCCCTTCAACCCTAAGCCTTTTAGGCCCCATGGCCAAGCTACTCCTCTCTGTAGGGCGATTGTCTGTAATCTGAAGGGGAAAAAAAATGAATTGCAAGAACTTTTCAGAGTTTGTTTTGTTGTTGCTGGTGGTGTTTGTTTCCTGTGTCAGACTGATGTTTCTGATAAATTGACATAGGCACATGGATTCCCTGTTAAGTGAGCTTAGTGGTAAACTGTGAAACAGCTTTCAGCCTTGAGTGGTAGCTGCATGGCTATCTGAAACCATTATGATCATGTTGCAGAATATTATGGTTTAAGAAGATGGCCTTGAATAAGCACTTGAACAAGAGCTGCCTATTGATAGGTTGTTTCTTTGTCAGACAACTGTAACTTTGACCCACTCCCATTAGGATTTGGTCTGTTGCTGCAGTAGTTCACAGGAATCCCTATTTTGCTTTTGATATGGGAGCACCTGAAGGCTTCCACAAAAAAAGAAAAAAAAACAGTTTCTTGTCTATCATCAATTATTACCTAATTGACATTTTATCACTGAATTTCTTGTTTTGGATGTAAAAAATGAGTTGTCAAAGTTGACTGGGTGCTTGGTTTGGAACCTTGAACTTGTGTGTGTGTGTGTGTGTGTGTGTGTGAATATATGCTTCTTAGGCATTTTTGCAATTATTTTTACCATTTTTTTAAAAAAAGAACTAAATGGTATCATCTTGGGCTCATGTATGCAGGCTTAGGGAAGTAACAAGCTGTTGATAAACATATTGATAGAATTTGTTTGGGATATTTCTTTTCTAGTGTTTATATCGTAAGAATGATGAAAATGATATTCATCTATTCTAACCATATTAGAGGATGTAAGTCCTGGGTACTATACAGTGAAGAGCTCTTCCTAAGAAGCTGTTGATCAGGGTATGTAAGGGAGTTGAGAGGAACAGAACAGGTTAAGTGACTTATTCCTGGTCATACATCTTTTCAGGGTCAGAGTAAGGATGTCCTCCTAACTCCTTCAGACCTGTCTGAGGTGTGGGTCCATGGGTCACACTTTTCTGTTTTATGTCCTAATCCAATCTTTTCCGTATAAATGACTATGTTAAAAGAAGCAACCACAGGCCAAGGACTGAAAAGTGAATATAGTAAGAGCTCCTCGTGTTGGGGCTAGTAATTGAGGGTATTGCTGTGGGGGCAGCTATTAATTTTCAGTGGTCCATGCTGAGCTTTTCATTTTCCTGTGTTTCTCAAAGGTTACAGGAGCCAAAATGTATGCCTCTCTGAAACTACAAAATACAGGGTCTCAGATCTGCCTGTGGCCTTTAACTGTGCCTGCTGAGAAGATCCCCTCTGGCAACATTCACACACTTGGCTGGACATTTTGATGACTTATCAGAAATAAATCTGACAGGGTTACACACATTTTCTCTGTAATGCAGGATGTGCTCTTATGTAAAAGTTAATAGAAATCCCATTTAAATAGCACAGTCAGTTGAATTGATGTATTATTTATTCAGATGCTGAACAGCTTACCCTTCCTTCCCCTCTATTCATCATCCAGGTGTGAGGCAGTTGCACTCAGTATATCCCCTTTGAAACAGCAAATCTCATTCTGCTTTACACTAAGAGCCCAAGTCCACTAAAATTTGGTGCCTGACTCCCTTTGGCTTTCGTGGGAGTTAGATATCAAAATGACTCAACAGACTTGATCCCCTTTATGTTACTTTGGCTGTAAAAAAAAAAAATAAATAAAACTGTTGTCAGTTGTAGTCAAAGGATACAAAGGGAGTAGTTTCACAGTAGGAGCCTTGGGTAGTAATATTGGCTTACAGTACTTCTCACACTCCTCTTTCACTCATTCTTGCTGTGTGCTACTGTGAACCCATCCCCTCGCTCCTGCCAGTGCAGCTGTTCGCCAGCTTCCCTCTGGATAGGAGCGGAAAGTGAACTTGGGCTCAGGAGCAGACGGATGAGATTTGCTTCTTTCTGAGTTACTGTCAAGCTAGGTGGTTTCCTTTGCCACAGTCACAGAATAGCCACATTTGCAATTGTGCTGAGAGAGCTGAGTGAACGGTGAGTACCGGGATTGTCACCAAATACTTGCCCTGTGAAACCACCGCCTGTGCCGGGAGGGAAGGGGTTGCCAACATAGAACTAGCACCTGCTGTAATAAGGCAACCAAAAGGAGCCTTAGCATAAATGGGTCTGGGCCCATAGACACCACAAAAACATACCAACAAGGGACATGCTTCCACAGTTTAGATCCCCCCCCCCCTTTTTTTTTTTCCTTTTTTCATTTCCCCCCTCCCTTCTCTTTTTTTTCTTTTTTGAAATAATGCACAGAAAGGGCTAAAAAGTGGAAACTTCACTGCAGTGCCACATGAAAGAACGAGGAACCCTTCGGCAGCTGTTCAGGTGCTCCTTGTTTCTTATAGTCCTTTGGGAGCAAATGATGTTTGTCAAGGGAAGGAGAAACTTGTTAGGAAAGGAGGAGGACTCGGGAGGGTGGCAGTGGCTGTGGCTGCTGCAATTCTGCTCTCATGAAGAGCATTCTACCTGTTTCACTTTCATGCCTCTTTCTGGCATTACAAAATCGTGTTACAAATTCTACAGAGGAGGGGGATAAAGGAGGGAAAGAGACCATGTATGCTGGCCTAGGCCTCTGCAGTCCTGTTTGTCCTCTGATACTCTTCCAGCTCTGTTTTCCTGTCTATGGCGAGCTGCAGCTCCTGCTTGATGACTTGGATCTGCTTCTCCAGTTCCGTGAGCTCTTGAATCACTGAGGTTCTAGCAATATTAAGGGAATCTGCTTTCCCGTTGGTCGTCAGCGAAGCTGGGGTTTCTCTCCTCACCTGAGGCAGGGGGATGTCTTGGTGCTGCCGGATGGTCACTTCATTTTGCCCTTCATCGGTGCAGATGTATTTTTTTCGGTGACAGTTGCTTGGATTAGCCGTATTCCACACGGCATGCTGGCTGTTCCCTACATGAGACCTGAATAGAGATGAGAGAGTTAATAAGAAATCATAGGCTCCTCTTGTGGGTATACAATCGTTCCTGTGAGTCATCCCACCGGAGGAAAAAAAAAAGTCCTGCTATTATGATTTATATAAAAATGTTTTTTCTTTATCCTTCAGATTACTTTCCTCAGAACCATAAATTTAGGAGAGCAAATGGCCAAACTTTTGTGATAAACAGAGGTGGGCCAATGGTGAAGAGGGAAACAGAAGTATGAGCAGCTGTGGTGCCTCTGTGAGCAGAAGGGCAGGATGGCGCAGGAAGGCCCTGGGTGCCGCAGTTCCCCATGCTGTGTCCTTGCTGCCTGGTGGGAAGGCTCTGCAAAGGTCTCAGGCACCCTTGTGCAGCAGGCTTGCCTTGAAGCAGGAACAGCAGCAGTATCAGAGATGCTGCAACACCCTGGTCTTGTAAATATTTCTCCGTGTCAAACTACTAAAGTGTAATTTCTATCCATCCCACAAATCAAAAGATAGCATTTTGATAAGAGTTTTAGAAACTGATACAGCTTCTACCCCTTCGGTGGCTGTTCTTTCCGGAGCTACAGGCAGGTGATTTTAACAAAGACCAGGGTTCACTTCTGAACAGTCAGGCAGACGAAAACCCTTTGCAGCTTGGCCACTAATGCTCTAGAGTCTTCTACTATGGAGTTTAAAGAGCTTTTTGTAAAGCTATAACCTAAAAAGTTTCCTCCCTGATAGAAAGAGCAATAACATAATACAAATACTTTTCACCTCATTTCTAGTTTGTGGTGCTTTTAATAATTCCATAGCTTCCAAGAGGAATAAAACGAAGTGTTACTAGATAACTGACTGGTGAGCGCTTGGCTGTACCTTGCCACATTAGTATTCGTTACAGGCAGGTCCCATGTTACCAGGTGTATGTTCATTGCAATCCAGTTTAAATGGTAGCCTGACCATGAGCAGCAGGGAGTGGATGGGTGAACACGCATGTGCACACATGTACACTGGCTGCTGCACATGCAGGGAAGTTTTAGGAGCAGCATCACTCTTAATGATGAGAAAGTATTTTGTGTGCTACTTAAGTATGGGCTTTAGGGACATCTCCTTGTGCTAGGGAATTTCTACTGCACTTGTTATCTAACAAATAATTCAGCTGATGCTTTGTGTACAGCAATGCAAACAGTGTGATGCGAATGCTGCTGGCCCCAGTGAGCATCCAGTGTGAGGAAGAAATGTCTCGCACCAGACAGCTCCTGTTATTGCTACCCCGGTGCAATGAGGTGCTGCACTGGAGCTTTTGTGGGGTCATAAAATGAAGGGAAAAAAAAAAGAGAAACTTAATTGCATATGTCTTTATATAGTTGATTTATAAAGACTGTCTAGAAGACTACTGTTTACTTCTTAGATTTCCTGCCAAGCAAAATACACATTCATGTATTTTGACAGGTTTGAAGTTTTGGTGAGATTCAGTTATGCCAAATCCCTATTAACAGCTTGGAAGAATTTGCATTTCTATTGTCTGTGCCTCCTCTGCAGGAAAGCAATACTGTTACCTGTACATTTAAGAAGCGCCTAGTGGTTTTCAGTGAGTTAACAAATGTTTAGTTTTAGGAA
This sequence comes from Nothocercus nigrocapillus, assembly GCA_013398345.1. NCBI lineage: Eukaryota > Metazoa > Chordata > Aves > Tinamiformes > Tinamidae > Nothocercus > Nothocercus nigrocapillus. The sequence goes on from WBNA01000558.1 coordinate 9,228, forward strand.
AATGTTTTGTATATTGGTAGCTATAGATAAGCAAGATTGTCTTTGCTTCAGAAGACAGGGACTATCAAAGCAAGCAATTTGGTTACTCTTTAATTTTTTTTCTTCAAGAGTTAATTGAGATCGTGTTTTTTGAGGGACTGCATTTTTTTCAGCTTTTTCATTTCAGAGCTTGTATTTGTGTGAAAAAAATATCTAACATGCATACCACATGAACTGTGAAGCTATCTCACAGGACCCCTGGTTGTCTGCTGGTCTTTCAGTGTCTGAGCAAATAATGCTGTAAAAGCAAGGACAGCAGATTTAACAAACTTCAAAGCCTGTGCTTTGCTTGGGTTATTAGCCATATGGGAAATCATAAAAGAACAAAATTTCTAGCGTCAATAATTGGTATTGAAAATAATTCATTTCTACCTCACCCTAGTTTCTTTTCTGACATGTTTCCTTTCAAACTGTCTTTTTTGGGCCATTATCTTTCAGGTATTTTAGACTCATAAGTAAGTATCCAGATACAATGTATTTCTTTTAAAAGTAGATTTTGTAGTTTGTTTTTTTAAGATAAGGAGAACTTCCTACCTCTTTTCTACTCTTTTTGTCTTAGGCTGGCATTTGTCCTCAATAAATGAACTGTTCAGGGCACGGTGTAATCTCTGCAGGGAAAAGAAGAAAATGAATAAGTAAAGGCAAGTTTAAAAATAGCTCCATAAATGCATAGACAATTTTCACTTGAGCATAAATTATTTTGTTTGTTCAAGGATATAAACAATGTCTATGTTTGTCATTACACATTAATTTCCCCACAGTTTCCGAAGAAGGGCAGTTTGTAGGATGGATAAGTAGTTTGCAAACAACTCCTTATTCTTAGGATTCCTCAGGAAAAGAGATGGATCTTAGCAAACTTCATAATGTTCTAACAGGCCTCTTTCGCTGTACTACTTGTGCCTTTTGCTTCAAAGTGACTTGCTCCCTTTGGTGCAAACACCTACTGCAATTTCCTCCCAGTGTTTTCCTTAGATTCATGAAGTTATCCAGTACTTGTGTGTCACCAGTTGTGAGCCAGTCCATCAAAATAACATGCTGTTGACCAGCAAAATAACATGCAAAAGGAGTTGTAAAGTTAATAGTATAAATGGAAAGATCCTGTCTGTAGGCTTTGCAATTGTGAATATTTGAAGTATTTCCTTTGGGCTTCTCAATTTGTCATTAAGCAAAAACATATTTTCGGATAGCAACACCTGCTGTCATACCTCATTTATCAAATGCCAGTCATCAGTGCCCTTCTACACTGCCCACATACTGCACTAGCATGGCAGAATCCAGCAGCATCAGAAGGCCCTGTACTGTTGGCACTGTTTTATATAGCCCATAAATGCCTTAGCGTTCAGACCGTGACTTGTGTTCTCTTATATTACTGATACCATGAAAAAATAAAAAAAGAATAAACCCTGGTTCTGGTGACTGCAGAAAGGGTCTGATATGTATGTTCTACTATGATCCTCAGGGACTATTCTTAAAAGACCATGCAAGTTCAGATGCTATCACCATGTATAGAAATGGAGATTACACTTTTCTAGACAAATATGTCCTTAGACAAATACTGGAGGAGGACTCATTGACAAGGTAGCAGGTTTTGCAGGAAGAATTCTGCATCTCAGTATGGACACAAGCCAAGACGTATGATTACTAAACAACTAAAACAACAGTCATTTTATTGGGATAGATATATAAGAGTAAAGCTTATGAGATATCAAAGATTATACTTCGGCACTAATCCATTTCCAGCTGGTGAGATGTCATACTAGCACTGAACTGTAAAATCAGCAATGTGGCTTTGATGAGGTTGATACTATATACACACCTGGCTTGTATGGAGCCAATACTTCAGCTTGGATTTCTTCTTGATTCGTGGTAGGAACAGCCTGTACACTATGTGTTCCCCAATGGTAGTGAGAATGGACAAGCCAAATCCAATGCATAGCATCACAAACAGCCCAGAAAAATGTTTGATGCCCATTTGCAGTGTCTGTGAAAAGAACAAAAGTAGGCAGTTAGTGTATTTTAACAGATGTTTCTGTTTTCTCATTTGGAAATGTAGTCTGATTGAATACAAAGTCATGATATATTGCACAGTAGTCTGGACTGTGTTCATAGTAAAGACTTGCTGTCTTGCAATGACATTTGAAAGCTTGGTGTCCAGTCAGAGCAAAGGACCTGTAATGGCAGTGGGAATCAGGCCGAAGATCAGGAAATATTTTCCTTGTCCTTTTTTCCTAGTGAGATTAAGTGTTGAGAATATGAGAATCCAGTACTTGTGGTGTCTTTTCACTTGAATTTAGAGGAGCTTGACAGAACATAGTTAATGAATTGTAGAGCAAATCTTTAGTCAGCAGTGACCTAAGACTGACTGTTCCTATTTTCTTAAATTTGATCAACTGCCCTTTTCATGTTTTCATTTGACAGAAGGCCATGAAAAAAAATGTTCCTAAGTAAAAGCACAAATGTAATGTTCCTAAGTAAAAACATCTCTCCATTCCCTGAATTAAATTTGTGTTAGTTGGGAAACATGTACTGATTTCTGTTTCCTTGTCTTTAAGTCATTTGTCATAGTCACTGCTGATTCTTGGATGTTACTGTAGCCAGTGAAGCATATACAGCTCTATTAAATTTTGTGTGGAAAAGGAGAAAGAGTGGAAGTTTCCATGCTTCAACATAAATGTCAGTCATGAACATGCTGCGGTCAAGAAGATGCTTTTTGTCTGATTACATGGATTTTTGCACCTGTTATTTATACTGCTTTTCATGTCATGTTAAACAACGTATAGTGCTGATGTGGTACTCAGATTCCCATATTCCTACAATTGATGGAAAGACAAAGATATGAACGTAGACTGCTGTGTTCACTTATGCACTCCTGTGAATATGTTGCTGCTCAGTGTCTGCAAATCTTACAATTTAATGAGATTTTTTTTACAAGGTTTTGATGCTGCTACTGTATATATATTGTGGCTGTTTTAAAAGCATTTTAATGCTATTAGAGTTAGCAGAAAAGCACAAGCTTTCCTCTAGTTGTGAACATATGATCAAGCTCCTGGTCTGATTTTTTTTTTTTTTTTTTTTTCCAGAGGTCTGTACAGTCAAGATCTTAGTATGACCCACTTGCAAACACTAAAATCAGAAATATCTGTAAGGATATTTTTTTAAGGATATTTTAAGGATATTTTGCTGTAAGGAGCAAAAAGGCTGTTATCTGTACTAGCTGTCCATACAGGCTAAATGTTCTCCTGTTAATTCTCCAAGAGGCACCATTGCAAATCACTTCTCCAATAAGAATGACTATAATTGTTCAGAGGCAAGCAGGAATCAACTTCTGTAGAGCTAGAGTTAACAGGAAATTGAGGAAGAAATTGAATGAGAAATAGATAAGCAGATTCCCCAACAGATTCCACAGGTCATCTAAAGAGCACACCTGTGTATATTTTTCGGGGCTGCTTAGCTATTGGATGGCATACAGAAATATAGACTAGGGACTGGCACAGTTTTCTAGGCTGATTTTACTATAAACACTTGTGTTGACACAAACCTGTAAATCTGCTGGATGAAGGTGCTTTTCCTTGGCTATGTAAGAAGTAATGCAGGAGAGAAGCAAAGGCAGGGTCTCATTCACCAGTGTTGTGTTTTCTGTATCCCAGTAGAGAGCTGGGAGTGTTTAGGCTGGAGAAGAGAAGGCTCTGGGGGCATCCTATCAGTGTGTGCAAATACTCGAAGGGAGGGCATAAGGAAGACAGGTATAGACTCTTTGCAGTGGTGCCCAGTGACAGGGCAAGAAAGAGAAACACAGGAAGTTCCATCTGAATCTAAGAGAAAACTTCTTTACTGTGAGGGTGACTGAGGTTGCCCAGAGAGGTAGTGGAGTCTCCATCCTTGGAGATGCTCAAAAAACATTTGGATATAGTCCTGGAAAACTTGTTAACAGTGATCCTGCTTGAGTGAAGGTGTTGGACAAGGTGATTTCCAGAGGTCCTTACCAACCTCAAAAACTCTGTGATTCTGTGTGCTAAGGAGCATTTATATTGATCTGAGCAGTTAAAGTCAATGGAATACAATAAAATGTTTGCAACTGAAAAAAATAATAATAGTAAGGGGATATAGTGACAATCGCAGTGGGGATGCCTGGGATGTCTCCTGTGGCCTGAGTCTGGTGGCTGTGGCCATCCCAGTACTGGCTGCAGAAGGAAGGCCGGAGCAGCTCTTCATGTGGGAAAACAAATCCCTCGCCTTCAGTAAAGTTGCACTATTTTATGCTGGTGAGGGTCTGGCTCACTTTCCTGTCAGCTCTGCAGAATAATCAACCTTCCCTGAAAACAAGTTAAAGGAATTCCAGCACTTGTATCCCAGAAATGTCTTTCACTTGTAACAGATAGCTTTTTACATTGCCGCAAACAAGACTTCTTTCCTTACGAACGGAAATGACAAAGCAAAGCATCAATACTCTATCTAGCAGTAAAGAAGATAAATGCAACTACCTGAAGTAACTACCTGATAAAGGTCACATATTAGTGGGAAATTTTTGAGAATAAATTAAATGAGGTAAGTAAGTAGAAGAGAAGTAATTAGTGTGTCCTAAGAGTATATATAGTATTTATCTGCAGTGATATTGGCAGATATATGTACTACAGTAAATAAGTAGTTTCTCATCTGCTGATATTACTCCTGTCGCACACATATGTCAAATAATAAAGGAAAGCATCTAATAAAGACACTACTCATTTTTATACCTTCATACTGATTAATATCGTATCAGGAAGGACCAGCAGTTACTTCGTAGTCTGTGCATGTATTTGCAGATGTATAAATATGTTTGGAGAGAGCTATAATAAACTGGCTACGCTTTCACTACTTTTCTCTGCTAAAGTGGGGTCAGCTGTATATGCTAGCTCCTTGCTAGTAGTATAAAACCAATAGATGACTTTTTTTTCTTTCTTTTTTTTTTTTTTTTTTTTGTACAGCAGTATCTTTCTGGAACAATTTAAAAGAATAACAGTTCTAATGTGCTATATCCTCTTCTACCCAGAACTACAGGCCTCATCTCAACTTTGTAACCATAGGTTCAAGAGGTAGCACCGTGCAAACTGTGGTGCAGATCTGAACTTACAAGCAACCCTGATAAATCCTATGATGGTTATAGCTAATGGGTGGTAGGGACCAATGGAAATAACCTCTCAGCAATTTGCTACATACTAATTGGAAATGAGCATAGTGGCAATTTCCAAAAATCAACACATACAAGAACAGAAGCGGAAGAAGTGTTTTTTTTTTTTTTTTTCTTTCTGTTCTTTCATGTCTTTGGACAGATATTTCTGATATAACTCACAGCTGCTCCTGCTTTCTTGCTGCCTTCTCTGTGTGTGAAGATCATTTAAGTTTTTTCTTTGAGGCCCGAGGAAAAAGAAGAGGGTGCAGAGAAGAGATTTTGATGTTTATACTCAACAGTGTTCTCTCTGAAGTGAGAGCGGAGAAAAAAAAGCAGGACTCAATGGTTTCCTTGTTAGATTTCATAGACGAAACTCCTGATTTACCTCCCGCTACAAGAAACTGTAAATGCTTCAGTGTCCCTCATGGTACTGAAGGCAGTGAATAAGCCTCCTCTGCTGTGCAGCTTGCACTGATTAGAAGCCTCTAAAGACTGGCAACATACTATAGCTATTGACACCATGCGTTGCTGAATTCAAGCACTAAATAGGGGTGTCACAGACATATTTGCTATAGCAACAAAATAAGCTAACCTTTTTCGTAGAATTACCCAGGCAAGGATTTTAGAAAGCCTTATTGAGACCAGGAATTTAAATTTTGGAGCACCTCTGTGAATAAGGAATTATTTCTGGGGATGCTTTACTGGGGATGCATGGGTATTTATGCCCAGTAATAAATAGGCATATTTTTAAAGGGCAGATTTTTAAAGCCATTTGAACATCCCAGTAGGTCTTCAAAATCCTATGGAAGCTGTTGTGTGTGTTTAAGTAATTAAACTGTACCTTTGTCCTCAGATTGTGGCACTTCTTGTAGCTGCAGGGAAACTGTTCTTTTTGTTCTTCATTATGGCTTTATGTGTTGTCAGAGAAGTTGAAGAAGCGTAGGGTTTCAAGGGCCAAAGCTTAATATCTTGTAAGTCATCGTGTCAGTTTTTAGCTAAACAATTTCCATTCTTCTCCTATTGTGAAGTTTTGCAGAGATCTGTAGAAATACCTACTCTCTTCCATGGCAAATCTTTTTCTTTTAACCATATCCATTATTCAAGCCCTACCTGTAGCAAGGAAAACAATACATATACCCTCATAATTAGGTAGCATTCACAGGATATCACTGGCTGGGGAATTGGGAATAACAGCCTTGTCTCCTTGGATAATGAGGGTTTTGTTTGTTTGCTCTTTTCACTTTGGACAGGGGATTCCACATCTGATATTCATTTTCAAAGACACTCCAACAAGAGCTCTTCTTCGGTCTCTGTTGTCAGATTTAACACTCATCTACCCCTTTCTCCAAGAACCAATGTGGGAAATACTTCTCATCCCAGGACAAGTCCACATGGTACTGCCTCTTCCCACACTGAGACAGCGCTTTTACCGGTGTCTCTCACTGTGCAATGCTCTTCTTCCTAACATTTCCAGTCCCAAAGTGAGCAAGCACCAGTCCTTCTCCCCCAGACAGCACACAGGCAGACTGACAAGTAAATTTTCTTGGCAGCAGTAATTTTATTCCCATTATTTGTGCTTGTTTTTCCCAAGCTGTTAATAAATTATCCTGAAAGGTGACTGACAGAAGCCTTTTATTTATGAGTCAAGCAAGCACACAGCAGTATCTTCTCAGCCTGTGGACATCTACATGGCCTTTCCTTGACACCTGCAGTGTGCCAGGGATACGTGCTAACCCCAGGGTCAAGATGACAGGTAGAAAGCTAACCACTGAGGTGCAAGGTGACTGATAAAAGGGAAAAAAAAAAAAAGAAGGAAAGTTTTAAGGAGGCTAGTCAAAACCAACAGCATGCTTTGCCACATGCTGATGGCAGCTACCTAAAATCACGGCAAGATGAAGTAAGTATAGCCTGAAACTGTGTCCCATGTGGGTGCCAAGACCAAAGATCACCAACACAGGTACAAGTTACTTCATATCAACTTTAGAGTATTTCCTCCAAAGACCCCAGAAAAGAGCCAAAGACCCCACCACTGGTCAGAGAGGTGAGGGCGCCGGGGATGTAACTGTCTGCAGAGTGCAGAGAATCTGCTCTGCATGGGGCCCCAGGCCTGGGTGGGACAGGAGCACCCTGCCTTAGAGCACTTCCCTGCCATCAGACGCGTGGGTGCCCTTCTCCAGGCACTGGTCGGGTGGTTCCTGAGAGCGCGGCATCCCCTGTGGTTCCACAGCGAGTCTCTGCGTCTGCTCATGGGGTGGTAGCTCAGTCAGTGCTGGCATTACCTGTGCGTGTGCATGACAGTGTGGTAAGTATCAGGCAAGATGCTGGTTGCTGTGAAGCTTTGGGAGTAGTTGGAATATTGCTTTATGGAGCAAAGAAAGAAATATAATTTTATATTCCCTGTGTTGGTTGTCACCTGATTCAGTGTTCAGTCTTTGTGGAAATCGATCTTTAAGTTCCAGAGCTCCGACTACCCTGCGACATTTACAAATGTAAAATAAACAAGCTTTGGAAGTGAAGTAGAAAATACAGTTTCAAGGGTAACATTTTTGTAAATATGTCTTAAAAGCTATGAAACAGTCTGCTAGCTTTCTCCAAAGGCTGGTTAACCCTTGGTTCAGAGGCTCACCTCCTTCATACCTTCCTGAGTTGCCTGTTTAGGCCAGCTTCTCTCCTAATTTCTTTGCTTTGTTTGATCTTAACCTTAAAGACTATGGCTAACTGATCAGCAGCTTGACTGTTCAGTTTATTCCCCTTGCCCACTATCATAGAGGTTAAGTGTCAAAGGTGTATTTCACTATCAGGAGCAGAAAGTTGAAAATTTGCTAGTTTGGTGTATTTTGTTTGTCAAAAATGCCACAGAAAGAAAGAATTTTCAGTCTCTTGTGAGCCTGGGTGAAACTAATGTGCTGGATGGGAAAAGCCATAAATGTCCAGTTCCTGCTGACATGGCAGTTATTCATCAACAAGAGCAACAGGGGGGTCCAGGATGGTCTAAGTGCATTGTAAGCAAATTGAAAGACTTTGAGCATACTGGTAAGGTCCGGAGTCAAAATCTGCAGCTATAACTCTGCATGCTCCACTTTCCTCCTGCTCTATGCTTTGCCCTAAATAGAAGTGTAGCAAATGCACAACAAAGAAATTCCACTGAGGCTACAATATGACAATTTTAAATCAAGATTACTCAAATGATAATTGCTATTGAATAGCAGTCAGCAAGAATAACCGCCACTACCAACATCTGCTTGTTGTTAAGTGGGTGATGTGTGATTCAGTGTAGCAATTAATTCAAATTCATGTTAGCTTAACCCTCAGGAAATAGAATTGGAGGCCTGTGGCTAGTTACAGCCCCAGGGGTCAGTACTGCGCCCACTGCTCTTCAGCTTGTTCATCAGTGACTTGGACGAGGACACAGAGGGCACCCAGAGCAAGTTTGCAGATGAGACCGAACTGGGTGGAGTAGCCAACACTCCAGAGGGCTGCGCTGCCCTTCAGAGGGACCTGGACAGGGTGGAGAGTTGGGCAGAGAGGAGTGGGGCATGAGGTTCAACAATGTGAAGTGCAGGGTCCTGCACCTGGGGAGGAATAACCCCAGGTACCAGGACATGTTAGGGGTTGACCTGCTGGAAAGCAGCTCCGCAGAGAGGGATTTGGGGTCCTGGTTGACGAGTTAACCATGAGGCAGCAGGGTGCCCTCGTGACCAAGAAGCCCAATGGGCTCCTGGCTGCATCAGGAGGAGTGTGGCCAGCAGGTCAAGGGAGGGGATCCTGCCCCTCTGCTCAGCTCTGGGGAGGCCGCACCTGGAGTACTGGGTGCAGTTCTGGGCTCCCCAGGACAAGAGGGACGTGGAGCTTCTAGAGAGGGTCCAGCGTAGAGCCACAAAGATGATTAAGGCACTGGAGCATCTGTCTTGTGAGGAAACACTAAGCTGGACCTGTTTAGCCTAGAGAGAGAAGTCTGAGAGAAGATCTGATCAACACGTACAAATACCTGAGCAGAGGATGTAAAGAGGATGGGGCCAAACTCTATTTGGTAGTAGCCAATGACAGCACAAAGGGTAATGGGTATAAACTGAAACATAGGAAGTTCCATCTCCATATGAGGAAGAACTTCTTATGGGATAGATGAACTTATGGGATAGATGAGTGGACAGTGAGGTGGATTAGGAATTGGCTGGATGGCAGGGCTCAGAGGGTGGTGATCAGTGGCGCAGAGTCGCGCTGGAGGCCTGTGGTTAGCGGTGTCCCCCAGGGGTCAGTCCTCGGCCCAGTCTTGTTCAATCTATTCATCAATGACCTGGATGAAGGCACAGAGGGCTCCCTCAGCAAGTTTGCTGATGATACCAAACTGGGAGGAGTAGCTGACAGCCCAGAGGGCTGTGCTGCCATCCAAAGAGACCTGGACAGACTGGATAGCTGGGCAATGAGAAACCTTATGAAATTCAACAAAGACAAGTGCAAGGTCCTGCACTTGGGGAAA
>WBNA01000558.1:30946-70634 GCA_013398345.1 Nothocercus nigrocapillus
TTGTAATCAATAATAATAAATACGAGAGCAGTCTTGCTAGACAACAAATGCTTGTGAAGAAGTGAAAAAAAAGTTTCTTGTTTTTTTTTTATTTATTTTATTTTTTTTTTCATTTGAAGTCCAGTCAGTCTGAAAAGTGACTAACCATCACAAAGCAGGTAACAGGCACAGGAAGCTGTCAGCACTTCTTGTGTCTGTGCAGTACCTGGAGATTTGACAGTGTTTCAAGAATGGTTAAATATAAATGAATGCAAATACTGCAGATTCATCTCCAGGTTGAGACATGAGCTTTCTTGGCACACAGCTAAGATAGATAAACTCCAAATTCAGATATCTATGGCTGTAAGAAATCAAAGGAACATGGTTTGCTTTGGCCTGGAGACAGGCTTTTCATCCTCTTCAGAAGACCTAGAGGATCCTATTTGATAATTCAAAGAATGTGCTACATAGTTATGATTACAACTAATATATCTTTCCTTATTCACCTCTCCAACTGCCAGACCTCCCTTTGAAGGCCTGTGAGCAAGGAAATCATTCATTCGTTTTTCAGAAAGGGTCATTGCTCCTCAACGTAACAGCTCCTCACCCAGTAGGCTGGCTAGCTCTGTGTGCTTCCAAGCTCTCTCTCCCATGCAGTGCATGGGCACCAAACCCTGCTGCAGACCACAGGGCTCATTAGCATTAGTGAGAAACCAGTGAGGCCACTGAGCTGCAGCAAGATGCAGCTGGCACAGCTGGAGCTGGGGCCCAAGGGGGAGCATCCAAGGCCAGCGCAGTCCCCAGCTGACACGCCATGGCTAGGCTGGCCAGGAGGGTTCAAGTATTCTCCCTTCCCTAGAAAGCGGCATGTCTGTGTCACCTGCTGAAAACCGAGAGGGAAATGGCAGCTTTGAAGCCTTTCAAACCAGAGCCCTCTTAAAGACACTATTTTTGCAAATAGTGCCAGTACAGTAAAGTTGTATGTAAAGCACATTTGTCATTCCGAAAGGCTATATATAGCCTTCAAGCTCTTGTATCTCCTGGCCCAGAACTAAATTTTGATATCTGTTTTGGTGATACAGTGCTCAGCGAGGCAACATAACAGCGAGCGTGTGAATGAGTTTATCTCTGCAGTAGTTACAAGCAAGTATTTCTCAGGGTTTAAAAAGCTATTTAGTGTTGTTGCTTAACAGCTCTAAGAAAAAAAAAAAAAAAGAGGGGGAGGCATTACCAGCTAACAACAGCATTTCTGCAGCTCCAGTACTGGGCATTAGGCATTACATATTAATAAAGAAGACTTGAGTTTTACCCCTGTAGCACTGATCTTGATCATAAATGGGTGTACTACCTAATTGCATCTCAAATTTTTAAAAGCTTTTATTGTGAGATGGCTATTACCCATGAAATCAAATGAAGAACATGGTAGCCTCTCATTTGGATCTAGTTTCTTACAAGGATCAAATCTGAAAAGGAAGAGTATGACAGCCTTCACAGCAGAGGGATGCTGGAGGCTGAGCGCTTATCTTCCTATAATGCAGACCCAGAGCAGTGAAAACGCTGAAACCAAAGGATCTTGGCCAGGGACCTGGGACCAAAGAGTTTGGGAAGAAGGGAGGGTCCTCCTTCTGTTGGACACAGAACTCTCTGAGGGAGGTTGAGGAAACGCTGCAGGGAAGAGCAGGATAGTGTTGAAGCAGAAGGTCTAAAGAACTCTGAAAATGAATAGATGGTCTGTAATTAGGGTCCCAGTGATGTCCTTGTGACCTCTAAGAACTGTATCTACTGCAGGATGTGTAAATTATGCTGATATTAATTGGTAGGAACAAGTCTTACGTGGGAAAACAAAGCACTTAGATGTCTGTAAGTGCCAAGGGAGTGGAATGATTATCTCTTGAAAAGGGTCACTTAAGCACTGTGGAGAGGAGGTCAAGCGATTAAGGAAACTCAAGAGCGCTGCAGAACATTCAGCTTCTTTGAGGGTACTAGTGAAAACTTTGGGATTTCTCAGAGCCATCTGATATGGACATAAGGCACTGTGCTATTAGGTAAATGATGTTTGTGATGCTTACTACCAAAGTGAGTACTGCAGCTACCAGTTCTTGTGGCTTGGCACCTCACATCAATCTGGCTTTCTGTATTGTGTTGTTAAAACATCTGCTGAGTGGGAACTGGAGAACTGGTGTTTAGTTTGGAAAGGAGATGTTGAGAAGAATGGAGCATTTGCAAAAATCTATGGCTTGGGGTACCAATTATGCATGAAAATGCCAGTGTGATAAAACCACAGGAGCAGAAACACAGAAAAATAGCATCTTAAATATCAGGGATTTTACATTACTTGGCATATTCTACTTTATGTAATGTGGTGAGATTTCATTGTGTATTAACTCTGACACCATTCTATCCATTGGCATCAGCCAGGATGAGATCACCTAAAATCAGACTTGAAAAGGCTTATGCATAAAAATGTCCTGTGCAAGTTAGGATTTAAAACCACACATCCATGAGATGATGCCAAGGAGATAACTTTGATGTAGTCTGAAGGTTGGCTGTTGGAGTTTGCAATCTTTCTAGCAGGATAGAATTCTGTAAGAACTTTCAGTACACAACAGAAGATTTGGCTTGAAGACTTCTCACTCTTTTATCTCGGTTACTTTATTCAATATTATTGTGGTTTACATTACATTTGGTTTCACAGGTATCTTTGCAGTGTGTAGGAGCCCTAGATTTTCAAGGCAAAAACATAATGAAAACATGGTCGCAGCTCCAGAAAGGCAGGATACCCAATATGGTGAGAAAAACTTCCCAGTGTGAAGTCCATATATTTCTTGTGGAAAATCTGTGTCCTGCCTGCATAGTTCTCCAGAGTAAATAGAGTTTGTATGTGCATGTGTAAATGAAGGGGGAAAAATACATATGGAACAGATGATTGCAATGCCTCCACTGTATTCCTGACAACTTTAATAGGAACTAGTCATTCAAGCAGGAGATACTGTGCTATCTCAAGCTACTTAATATGTGAAGCACTATGGGGTCTCCACACGACATGGCTTGTTCGCAAGCATGAATAAGCTGCGGCATCTGCTGAAAAGTGGTTTGGTGTTGCTTCTTTCTATTCATGTGAGTTTGAGCTTGCAGGGGACTGTGACGATGTAAGCAAAGTTCAACACTGAGTGGTTGTTGCTAAAAGGAAATAATGGCTAATTTGTATAATCAGTGAGATTAATGTACCTCTTAGTGATTTAAGCCCAGCAAATGCTTTTCCAGCACTTGATTGATGGGATAGAGTAACTGCCTCACTGAATCTGCTTCATGGGATGTTTTTTTGCACCTTGATAGCTGATTGGAGGAGATATGCTTATGGAACTCGATTTCTAATCTCCTACTCAAATCATTAAAATGATTTCTTCACTCACTCAGTTAGACTTTGCCTTCCAAAAATACATGACCTTCTGTTTCCATTAATTATTTGATGATGGAAATGAGAAAAGGGCTACTTTTCAGTGAAGCTGGAGTGCCAGTGACTGCATCCTGCAATGTCTCCTGTAGTGTTAACAAGGATTCCGCTTTTTCCGCCATCTACAATGCTGCTTTTTCATTCTAATAATCATAAAAAGGAGGCATAAAAAGTGGTCAAAATAACTTTCCCAACTTTTCCAGCAATTCCAAGGGAACAAAAAATATTATGGAAAGATTTTTGTAGCCCCACCACATAATAATAATGCTTGTTACCTGATATAACACCAAGTGTAGTGCTTAATGGACAACTCATATAGGAGCAGAAACCGCTATTAGTGACAAAGCAGTTTCTGCCAGTTGCTGCAGAACCTTGAACAAACGTTCAAATGCTCAACTCTTAAAGTCCGGAGGGTGGTGCCATTAAGCAGTTGGCTCTGCTCTGAACAACTGAAGTGCTTTTAGGGACCTGCTGCTTTGCAATAGGACTTCCATTTTTGGCATATGAAGCAATACGATTTTATCTTGCCTTATATAGCTAATACATATAAGTGGTTGTCTAGCTTATAGATTTGTCCTGACCTAATAATAAAAGAAACAGAGTTACTAATCAGAACTAAGTTTCAGGGTAAAACAAAATAAAACAAGCCAAAACAAAAAACATTATAGAACTCTGTTCAAGAGCTTTCCCCAATTTATCTGTATCAGTTTTTGAAAACTGACTCTTGTGAATATTTATGGAGTGGGGAAAGAGATGAAAGAAAGGCAAATTATTCATAGTGAAATGCATGAATTTCAAATTTTAAAAGATGAAAATTCACAACTGAACTCAAAGTGGAGGCTTTATTCAGAAACTATCCCACATATTCCCAGGACAGGGATGTGAGGGTTTCCAGGGTCTCCAGGAGCCAGTGCAAGTAGGATAGATCTGAAACTTCACATTTACTTCTCTAGTTCTGAAAGTGTCAGCGGAGCTGACACTTGGCTTACCAGGATAATGTCAGACTTTGTTAAAAATCTTGTCATTTTGAATCCAACTCAGGCAGGTCACAAATTGTCATATATCTTTACAGCCGCATTGAGGTCTATGAGCAGTTTTAATCAGGGAACCAATGTACAGTGCAGTCCTGGGGGTTTATTCTCCATTATACCAACCCGAGTATACACAAAAAGAAAGTGTTATTTAGACCTCTATTTAAAAACATAAAATCTCTTTATTGACACTTCTAGTGAGAGTGCTAAGAATTAATTATAAGAGGGGCTCTATTCTATATAAGCTGCTCTATTCCTCTGTGTGCTACAGAAACCTAATGGCTAAGGGGTAAAACTCTTCTATGGCAGTGTTAATTTATCAGGATTGCTCTGTTGGTTAGATTGCTGGGTAGTGCCTTAGAGCAAAAAGCTCCACAAGAGCAGAACTGAATAACAGTGTAAGTGTGTGTTTATCTCTCTTCAATGGCACTTTAGAGTTTCTTGGACAGACGGATCTTTGAGCTGGGATTTATTCTGCTGGATTGCAGAGCTGAGAACTGCAAGATACTAAGTGTAAATAGTTGTAGGCAAAGTAGGCAGATTTAGGGGGAAAAATAAACGAATGTAATTCTCAATAGGAAACAGATCACTAGTTCTGGTTGTATCTTAGCACAAAGCAGACGTAAAAATGTTCTAGATGGAACCACTTATCTGCTGTGTTATTTTTCTCCCCACCTGTAAAACAGTGCTAATATTGCTTTGAGATAGCTGAAGTCCAAAATGACATGGGAGATTTCTGGCTGAACGGTCCCCTTCTGCTTCCACCTCGGCTCTCAGGTCTGCTGAAGAAAAGGCAGTGGAGAATCTTCTCTAAAACCAAGTGGCTGGTGGAGAGGGAAATCTAGCATTATGGTAGCATATTGTGTAAGTAGCTTCCTAAACACCACGTGTTTTGAAATAATCTCCTTTCAGAACATCCTACAGACTTCAGCTACTGCTGCTGATTAGGGCAGTGCTGCCAGCCCCTGATCATATGGCATTATTCTTCCTTGCCTGACTCTCCCAACTAAACGATACACGTTTCAGCCAGTGACCATGCTTGTACCCATATCCAGGAAATGGGACTTCAAAAAGAGCTAAAGATCCTGGCCACTTTTCTCATTCTGAAGAGGACAGAGTTAATCAGGGGAAGGGGGTAGTTTGTACCAGTACAGAACAAGGTCCCAGGGGAATCTGTCAAGCACAATCTTCTGGGGTAACTTTGTCTGAACTTGTGACGCAAGGATAGTGCTCTGTGTTTACCAGGAAAGGAAGAGACATCAGTTTCATGTTGCAAATAGGTCACTATTTATTAGGGTGAAAATAACGTGATTAGCAGGCTGTCCTTAGGGACATTAGAGCTTTTTAACTGCAGACTGTGGAACTTTGCATCAGCACAATCCTGATTTCTCAAATATGTTATCTGTTATACTAGCTTTTACTTGAAAAGCATCAAATGAAGTTGAATGATAATGACTTTGCACCAGCGTTCCTTAGCCTCCGATAGATTTAACTTTGTAAGTAAATGTTGTTTGTGTACTTTAATTTTAAACACAGTGAATCACGTTAAGTACAAAGTTTAAAAGAAAAATAATGGGCTCATCTATATGACTATACCTGATATTTGGTCAGATCTTATCATACTCAGTGAGAACTCTGTTGTTCCAGACAGATTGACCTCTCTGCACCCCAAACTCCAGCAGTGCTGGAACTCACTGAGGGCTTGAATCATCAGAAAGCTGAGCCAGGCTAGTATCCAGGTGTGCGTTTATTGATCAAAATACAGCTGTGACCTTTGTGAACAACAATAAATTTCCTTACTGCTACTAAGTCAGTTCTATAATGATCTTCCCTATGTTAGAGGATGAGAACATCAATATTATTCATGTTCTCCTCTATCTGCTCCTCTTCGCCATTTACTCCACCAGGATCTCTGGTCATATTTTCTACTTACGTTACTTTGTGCAAGTTACTTGTGCAAGATGGAGTAGTACTCCATCTATGATGCTGTTGCTAACTGTGGTGGTCATTTTTAATGACATGATCTACAGGTGTACTACACTCAAGAGTGAAAAGAAAAAAAACACGCTTGGAGACAGCTGGAAGAATATTAAAACACATTATTTCCTTCTGGTGCAGAAAGAACAACCCTTATTACCTACATCAAGTGCAATGAAGGGCACAAGATTTCTTCCCTCCCATCCCTGTTTCTACATGCTTCAGATTGAACAATCAGTGTAATAGGATAAAGAGCTGCAAAGGGAGTAGGTGACAGCACAAGTCATTTCATGTAGATTAAGACCTGGAACAGCAGAGGATAGGTATGCAATGATACCAGAAGCATGACCGCTGGCAAGAAGGCACTAAAACTTGCATTTCTGTGAAGAAACACTTAGATTTGGAGTACAATATAGTGAACTGTGGGTATCAGCACGATAAAAACACAAACTAGTCAGATTCTGAGCCTCCAACATTGTGACTTTAAAATAAAGCCCTATAATGAGGTGACGGGGTACAAGTAACATTTTCACCTCTGTAAGTTGCAAATGCTGGTTTTTATTCTACCACTTCAGTTTAATGTTTAATTTCTCTTTTCTTTTAGGTTTTTTTTTTCACTTTGTTCTATATGAGATTAAAGTTCCCTTAAATTCAAATGAGTTACATTAATACTCAGAAAAGCACAATATACTAATTAGCAGGCTGTGATGATGTAAGTCATGACCTTCCTGTGTCCAGTGAAGTTATGCAGAGAAAGCTGTCCATAGGTATTTTAGACAACTTTGTAACTGTAGAAAAGGGAATTCTGCAGTCCTATGTAGAGATGCAAAACCTTATGGGAGCTCTGAGAAGATTCCTTTTAACCTCACTGAGTTCGTTGCTTGGATATTGAAATACAATTTAATGCATGTAATGCAAATTTAAGTATATGCTATTAAATTATGTATAGTATATAATAATACATTATAAAATATATAAAATATAATTTTCTGTATTACATACTTATATGTTTAACATATAGAAATGCTCCTCATAATTATTCATCATAGCTTGTTGCACTGCTAGACCATAGCATGAGATAGGTGGAGCTACCATTTCAACTTTGAAAAGCTTTTTCTTGATTGTTATTTTTAAAACACTTCCCTTTTTTCAGGAGGCAAATTTATCAATAAACCCTCAACAGCTAGGGTTGCTCACTGAACTGGAGAGGAAATCTCATTAAACTCAGTGGTATTTGGAACATGATTCTGACTATGAAAAAGGCCAATGAACAAACTTGACCTTTCCTTTTCTGTGATGTGGTGTTGCTGAAGCCAACCTGCACTTATCTGCCCGTTGATATTCTTGTAATGGTTTAATACTATGAAATAAGTAGTCCATAATTGACATAATCATAGCCTTAAGCCTCTAAATTAACTCATGTTTTCATAAATCAGAAGTATAATTTTGCAGCATCACATTTTTTAAAAATATGAGATATTAAATAGTTTATTTTAATTTTAAAGAAATAAATTTCTGAGTGATTGTAAGAACTGAAATCCTGAACAACAAAATCCCAGTTAGAAGCATTTTGCGTTGATGATTCAGCCTCATTAGTTTTGCAATTGAAAGCATGGACAGCACATATGAACAGGCATTCTGGTGGTATATCGAACTGTAGGGGAGAAGAAATTTTCAAAAGAAAATGGGAGACTTCTGAGGATGAAATCCAAAGCACGCCAAAGCTGTTGAAAGGACTTTGGGGACAGGGCTCACCAGGTGACTATGGATGTCTGCAGTGTTTGCACAACACTGCCCAGGATGCTGGCCATGCTACTACATCATTGTGTGTCGTGGAGAGAAGTAGGCACTAACTGTGAAGAGCTTGAGTGATGTCATCCTGAAATAATTGTCTTAGACAGAGGAATCACAGCTAGATGTGCCTAACTCTCTCAATCAACCACAAAAGCATATTGCAGTGATCAAACCATATATAAATGATTTGTAAATGTACATACTGGAGACAGGTGAAATTGCTAACGGCAGGACTCACAGTTTGTGTATTTCATTAAACATATTTTAGTAGCATCAGTATTTGCTGTTGAAGTACAACATGGAAATCACCTTTGTCTGTCTCAATGGATGTTTTGAAGGCCAAGTGATCCAGACAAATTAAAATATAACCATAGGAAATTAACACACACAGATGCTAAAGCAGATCCTAAAGATAGCAAAGAAAAGCTGACAGCTGTCACAGCAGTGATGATGTAAGATTTTTCACTTGAAAAGCTCATTATGTTGAAAAAATTATGCTGTCAGCAGAAAGAAAGGCCAGGTGTTGGACCACCTACTGGAAGATCTGTCCAGTTCTTTAGTTCCTTCTGTTGTATGCTATTTTCTTGGCATACTTGACTTGTGTCCTCTGGGCTTCCACAGTTGTTTTGCCTCAAATAATGTGGCCTACTCAATAAGCTCCTCCTTTTTTTTTTTTTTTTTTTTTTTTTTTTTCCTGCTGCACAGGAACAACATTTGATCTTCCACAAGAAGCCTGAAAAAAAAGTCCCTGCTTTTCAAAGATTGTAATTTTTTTTTGCAATTGATAATTAAGAGTTTCACTAGATCAAGGCCTTAGATTGCAGGCTTTTGGCAAAGGGTGGGCGGTGGGACTACACATGTAATTTAAAATAAACTCTTATTTTTTCCATTCTGTGGGACAAAAACCCATATCATTTACACCCAGATGGTATCACTTTATGGAAAACACATTGTGAACTAAACAGTAAAATATAGGGATTTGTCACAATACTGCCTAAAAGAGCCATAAAGGTACATGACTGAAGTAGAATGGTATTCTCCTTTTTGTACCTGAAGCCTCTTGCCTACCGACATGCCCCTTCTCTCTTCAGTCTGTGCCTACACCATTATGTGCTCAGCCTGCTGCTGTAGAGGCGCCACCACCACCTGTCAATGAAGAGAAGGACAGTGGTGGCCAGCTATCTTGGGCTTACGTGGCTACATTAGAGTACCTAAATGCTTCTCTAGCACCAGCTCTGTTTTGTGGAGTTGCTTATTAAGAGCTACTCTTGCCACTATGAAAATATACATCAGGACTCATAAAGGATATGAGCAGCTTTTTCAAGGATAGCAGCTTTCTGAACAATGACTGAGCATTGTGAGATCTTCAACGTACTAAGGATTTGGAAAGCAAACAAGGTTTGGGAGATGTCAGGACCCATGCCAGCTGTCGTAGAGGCCACTACAAGTTGGTAGGACAAATCATCAGATCAGTTCAAAGGCAGCATGCTGGCTGGCATGCTTGGAGGTTGAATTACTGACTTTCAAAGAAGTGGACTGATATGGAGGAAAAGCTGTTCTGTCAAACAGCCTGACTAAGAGGAATAGTAGATTTATTTGGGGGGCATCAAAAGATGTGACATTAGGTATGGAATTCAAATAAACTTCTGGGAATCAGTAAAGAGAAGGGAAGTAAGCAATATAAGATAATCCACACACAATGTTTTCTCCCTGCCTGCAAACAAGCTGTGAAACTTATCTGCCACTTCAGCTGAGGGAATTAGGCCACTGATGAAACTTTTATGTGAGTAAGCATCACATTCAGGCTGTAGCTATCCTCTTGTGCTTAAACAGCACTCTGAATATGCTTGAGAGAGTATTGCTTTCCCAAAGGCTGTGTTTTCCAGTTTCCACAGGGAAGAGCTTATGGTTTAAAATGTGAAGGAGGACACAAAAGACTTAAAAAGGGATCAAGGCAAAAATGCTGGGGCCCAAAATTGTCCTTTTGCTTACAAAAGTAAGATTTTAAGGTGTCAGAACATTGCTTAACTATTTCTGCAACTTGCTGCCTGTGTATATGTTGCAGTTCGTACTGTAAAAAAGTCACCTGGAATGTGAGCAGAATGGTACTTTTCCAGGACTTTATAAGTCAGGCAGACTGCTGTGGCTCTCTGTCTTTGCCATGTCAGCTTCCTGCAGAAGATTTACTTGATGCTCCTGCTTGCTTCATCCTGTGGTGAAACTGTATGCAGATCCTTTAGTTCAGAATGTGGTGAGAAGGACTGGAAGCATCAGAAAAATAGATGGAATACTTTATTATTCTCAGCATTGCCACATGGATATTTTGGGCCGAAAAACGAGTAAGTGGGGCAACCAGTTTTGATGGACAACACAGAAGTTTGGCTCTAGTTACTTTTGTTGATGTACTGTGGAAGCATAACACAGAAAACATACAAAGTCACTCCAAAATCAAGACCTGTTTCAAGAATTTAATTCTTCTGCCTCCTATTTTTTTCCCTTATGCTCTGATTAATAGTTCTTGCCTTATTGGCCTCTGCTCTTTTCCACAACATGCTGATATTTCAATAATTCATTGCTTTAAATTCTAAATTGTTAATGCATTTTAAAATTTAACTGAGACCTCCAATTCCTCAATACATATTCTTTGTGATTAGTGCTTGTAATGAAGCTCACCTTCTTTCGATTGCCAACAAAAATGTTGTGCTTTCAAACATCCAACAACATGGAAGGACTATGATTCCTTCACTGAGCTATAGTGAGCAAATACTAAGAAAAGCTATTGTTTGGTCAATTAAGTGTCACTCTAATAACATGCCTCTTCATAGCAAGACTGATACCATTTATTCAGGCTGTAACTAACCATCCTTCCCCTCCTCTTCTCTCTTTTTAAGCAGAAGACAGAGAACAGACAGAGATTCTGGGAAAACAGTGACTTCAAATATCATGTTTCTTATCTTGATTTTTTTTTTTGTTTTTCTTGATTTTTTTTCCAGATTGCATTTCCTTCCTGACTGTTTGCAAGCTCAAATAAGAGAAATGTGGCTGCCATCTTGAAGAAATTAGATGTATCTTCCATCACCTCAGCAAGGTTATTGATCTACTTTGGGATTTGTTTTTTTTTTCTTTTTAGATAATCATCAGAAGCATACAGGGACATATTTGTTTAGAGAGCATCAGGAGAGTGTTTAAAATGCATTATTGCTTAAAAAAATATTTTTGCATTCTGATGCCATGCTTTTGAAATAAAAGTCTCCACTACTGAAATGAAAGAGGTAAGCAGATCTCAGAACAACACAAAATCTGTAAATCATGTAAAACAAGTACTAAACTAAACTAAGCTAACAAAAGCACTGCATGTACCTCTACAACTGTTGTGACACTAACACTTCCAAACCGAAGCTGTAAAACTTAGAGAGGTTTTTGAAAAGAGAGAGATTAAGTACTGTGTGAAAAGCAGTTAGCCCTTGTTCTGCTATATATAACTACTCCTACAGAGCAAGATAAGACCTCTGCAACAGATGTGCGAAGGAAATAGATGAAACCCTTCCTGCAGTTCATCTTACAGCAGGCCATTCTTTCCCATAAAGTCTGCTTTATCTAAATCCCACATTGTAAATTGGCAGCTACCTTCATGTTTAGCACAACATACTCCATGAAGCAGTCAACCTTCCCATGACTACCTATGAAGTGCTATTAATTCCACTAATTTAATGGGATCATTGATGTTGTTAAGCCCAAGCTATGAGTAACTAGTGGTTCAGTTCTGTGTTTGTAGCACCTGATATGCTGCAATATTTTCTGCTTGATTTTGTATCCTGCTGGCAAGGTGATCCAGTATGGGTTTAGAGTAATTTCATTTTATTGCAATTGGAGAAAAGCCTCCAAGACGGTCTTATGAATTCCATCTGCGGTCACAACAACCATGAATAAAAAACAGGATAGAAATTGAAGGGATTAAATTTCGTGGATTAGGAGATGTACATGCAAAGAGTAGAGTAACTTCATTTCAAAGTCAGCATTACCACTCAGGCAGTGACTGACCGAGACTGAAGAAAACAGGTATGTCTGGAACAGGGAAAATTCAGCCTAGAATTCTTTGACCTCTCATTTTCTTGTTCAGAATGCTTTGAGTAAAATAAATACATTATTCCAGCCGATGTTGAGGCTTACATTGATGGCATTAGCAATGCAATATTTGAGATTTTTTTGTTGATGGGAGAGGCAGGTCACTATTTGTAATCTGGTTTAAGACAAGCACCACTTTTAGAGGATCTTAGGCCAACAATAAAAAGTAGTGTTCTTTGTTCAAAATATTTCTGCAGGTAAAGAACTTACCTACACTGGAGGAGGTTAGTCAGAAGTTGTATGGGGAAGATCAAAGCAGAATGTCGTTACTTTGAATCAAAAGTTTACACAAACTTTCATAAGGCAGAAGCTAGCCTTCCTTGTTTGGAGGGATAGTTTTAACAACTTATACAGCTTATGAAAGAAAAATAAATGATCAGTTCTTCAGGTGATCTTTTTTTTTCTGGCAACCCCATAGAACACTTACAAAATTCTACCTAAAATGTTAGCACTTATGGCTTCATAATTCAGATTTTTGGAGATAGATCTCAGGATGACCCAAATCATCAAACTGATCCAAACAATGACAGCCAAAAGAACATCAGAATCAAAACCTAAACATTAGTCTTTGTATAGAATCCACTTATTATATGCAATGGGCAAACCCAAATCTTTGACTCTCCTCGTCCCTAAAGTACTTTTACACTTTGAAAAGCATCTGTTTAAAGATGCTTTCACTGCACTGAAATTTTCAACTAAAGTATAGGTAGATGATATCTAATTGTAGCACAACTGCTGTTTTGCAGACAGACTGCTTTCTATTTTTATCAAAAAAAAAAAAAAAAAAAAAAAAAAACCAACCAACCAAACAAACACAAAACCACATAAATTCCCCAGCAGAGAATTTTGATTAAGAAAAAGAAAATTCTGAGTGAATAACAGTAGACATGCATTACCTTTGGGTCATGTATTCCAGAAAGCTCTTCATAGATCTTCTCTCCTACCATGACAGCAGCTAGGTTGGCTGTATATGTGGACAAACAAAATAAACAGAAAATAGCCCAGAGATTCATTAAAAACCTTCCAGTCCAGCACTTGGGTGGTTTGATGGCAGCTGTTCTTCCAAACAAAATTGCGTAACAGACATTCAGCGCTGAAGAGAAGGAGAAGACTTTGTTTCTATTCCTTCCTTTGGGGGTCATCCCAAAAGGGCTTTTCCACTCATACAATGTGAGGAAGACAGCTGTAATATGGAGAGCCACAAATATTCCCAGCCACATAGTCCAGTGAAGTGGCCACATAAAGGCTCCAATTGGAGCTGCTGTGTCTCTCGTCCTCACCAGGATGCCCAAGCTGGTTGAAAAGAAAGGGCTGGTGAAATCAATCACTTGGCTGCGGGCAGTGTTGATGCTAAATGATGTCACTGCCATATGAGCTGTCCCAGCAAGAAGGTCTCCCACCAGTCCAGTCCAGTGGCTATTCTTCCAGGCACCGTATTTTCCATCGCCAACAATGTACAAGTCAAAATCAAAGTTCATATCTTCAGCCAGCTTTTCCAGCAGGTCAATGCAGTAGCCATAGCAGCACTTCTTGAGCTCAATGGGAACAGTGTCATTCCCTCCTTGAAGGGTTTCAAACAGGTTGTCTAGCACGGCTGAATCATTGGTCATAGGATCCAGGCACAGCTGCCCTGCTGGGCAAAGACCTTCATCATCCACATCTCTTGTGAAGACGAATGGATGCTCAATCAAAGTTACCACTCTGAGGTGTAGTCGGGTAGGATGTTGCATGTGATTTTTATGTCTCTGGGCCTGTTCTGGCCATATCCCATAGTCCATGATTATCTTTCCATCCTGCCAGCTCCCCAGACGAGTCCACATTGGGTTCCCAACAGGATCATGCTGCAGATTCCAGATAAAAAAGTTGTTTTCTGAGCTGACAATGGAAGAGCCTTTCACCTTTATGTGGCCACTAAGTCCTTCAAAGGTTGTGTTGGCTAAAAACCTGTTGGAGGAAGAAAGCAGAGTAAGCAGAAACAGATTGCTGAAGCTATGTACTGCACAAGACACGATAGTTTTCAGATTACAGAATGAAAGTAGGAGATCTAGATGAATGTTTACATCTGTCATAGTTTTCCTCTGGCATGATCAACAAGGCACTTAATTTATGAATAAAAGACTTGTGAATGTTCTTGTGAATGTGAATTTTTCTTTTTTCTGTTAACTTTTCCCAATAAATAACATCTAGGTTAATTCTAAGGTGAACTCAATAGACTTGCAGTCTCTTTTTTTCTAAATAAAAATATCTATCAAAAATGAGGTATTAATAATGATGTTTGAAATATCCTTCCAAGGACAATTCTGTATTCTTAGTAGGATGTAGCTTATGTAAGAGGTGATACTTAAGAGCTGTCAACAACTTTCAAACACTCTGAAGTGAAAAAATCTTGTTTTCAAAATGCAAATTTTGGCATTCACTGTTAGCCACTGTAGCATGAAGAAATGGACTCAGTTAAAGATGGTTGCCCCAGAAGAGATGGTTTTTATTCTTAAAGAGGAAAAAAAAAATTATTAAAACATCTACAGAACTATTTTTTTAAAGCACGGGGATTTTATATTGAGCTGGTAAAGTTTCATAGTAGTTGTCTTCACTCAGAGGAGAATTAAACCTGTGATAATTCATTATACAAGATGCTAAAATGACGTGGATAAAGGAGCATGGATCTGAGTGTGAAATACGTGTTGTAAAGAGTTCTTTTTTTTTTGTATGTGTGTGTGGAAGCATATGGGCTAGATTAACTTCACTCTGTTTAAGAAGGTGCTACACATTTCTGAGGGCTTTAGAGGTCTCCTGCTAATACTATATAAGCCTTAGTAGGGTGATTTCAACAAAAACAATTGAGTTTTATTGCAGCTAATATGGTGTAAGATAAAAAAAAATGAGCACATACTTTTCAGGAACAGGCATTCAGGAGACAGACTACTTAGCTGTTGTAGTAGGATATAACATGTCACATTAGTCTTGGGAATTGGATGGAAGCAAGTATTGATATAGGCATAAAGACAATAGCTGTCATTCTAGTTTCAATGGGCAAAACATAAACTGTAAGTAGTCCTAATTGTTTGTCAATAGTTAGAGTGGAAACCAATAACCTTAAATTGATTTGGAAAAGGTAGATGTACATTTTTGTGTGAACTTTTCCTTTTGTTTTATTATCTTCTGATGGGTTTTGGTGAATTACAAGCAGTTAAAACTCCTAACTTTATAGGTCTCAAGGTCATATCAGTTTGTTATCTCCAGCAAAGGTCAAATTTACGAAACTAGATGAGATAGTTTCTATTACAGTTTTGTGAGTGATCTTTCTCTAAAATGGATCCTGTTGTGTTGGAGAAAGATGATGCAGGCAGTATGGTCAAAATCAATTGATCTGATGTGTCTCACTTCTGCATGAGAATTATACCTAAAAATGCATATAGGTATTTGTATATGGGAACTGATCTACATAAATGTGCATCACATTTTCAAAATGTGTTTTTACCACTTAATCTAATATTAGCTCTGTGATACTGTAACTTAATAATCAGTGGTGTTTGCTGTTGATTGCCTAATGCTTTCCTCCCACTTTGTGTTTTATATATATTTAATTCTGTGTGTTGGCATGTGTACTAACATGTATGCACATGCATGCACACAAAAATGTATGCAAATGTAATCAAGGTGAAGTTTCTAGGGGGAAGGCAACCTTAGGAATTAAAGATGACTCATAAGCTTATCTGTTTTTTATCTGTCTCCTCCATTTTCAAAGGCAAAAAAAGATTCTCCTTCCTTAGGAACCTTGCTGGGTTTATACGCTGAGATCATCACTGCTACAAAAACAGTATAAGTAGTGCATGTGTAGATGTGTCTGTGTGTGAAATTTTGCAAGAAGGGTAAGTGTTGAAAATAGCGTCTGCAATTCAGAAAATGCCAAAATTAAGGGAGCTGAATCCTCACATGGAATAAACCAGCAAATCTTTGATATCTACAATCTCTATTACAACATAGCTTGGAATGCTACAGACCAGGTGTCTTGGGAGTAGATGAAACTACAGAATAGTGCATTAGATTTATTTTCAACAGATAGAATGAGAACCGCGCAATTTCAATTTATGCACTGTGTTCACTGAGTTTTACTGTAGAAATAAGTGTGCCCATGACAATGAATCAAACCCTCTGTACCTCTGGGGGATGAACTGTGTTAGAAGCATTTACCTGAGAGATTTAGTAGCCCTTAAATGTATGGCTCTTCTGCCTTAGCAAAGTAGAGGCTTACTTTTACAGCTGATTTGCATTTTCTATATCCTTGGTACTGACAGGAAGTTAGTCAAAATAAATGAGGGAAACCAAGTGAGAGACACATTTTAACAATGCTTTGCTATATATGCAGGTGGTTAAGGCTGCTAATCGTTTGCCTATGCTGTATTCAGCACTAGTAAAACTCGTAACAGAGGCTTCTTGGAGAAGTTGCCTTCATCAACAACTTTCAGATATAAATAAAACAGATAAGAGAGCCTAACTACATGGTTTAGGCTAGGAGTCTCCAGTGTGAACTCTTTGAGAATTAAAGGTGCCGAGTAGCACAAACACATTGGCAACATCTGAACTTGTTCTTTTAAGGAGGCTTGCTTACAGATTTGTACAGAAAGACCACGTGTACAAGTTTCGGAAGGTAAAGGAACAGATCCTCAGGTCAGGCAACGGATTTAATTTCCTCCTGGTTATGTCAGTATCAGTGAGCTGGCGATCAGACCAATAGGACATGAAACTGGTATCAAAGCTTTGCTAGCGCTACTTTAGTTTAACTAATGACAGTGAGATCAAACTATGCCATTTGCTCTCTCCAGCTTTGTTCCTGTTTTCAATGTGTGTTGTTGTAATAATTCCTTACTAGAGCTTTAGCAGTTCTGCCATATCCTGGCAGATATATCTCTGTGGCACTTTGGAGAAAGATTTAATTAAATGATATCATTTTCTTTCGAGCTTGATGTCTTGGTTCTTCCCTCTCTTTCTGAACAGTTTACAAGAAGCAAAAACCAGAAGGAGCAGCCAGTCAAGTAGCAGGTTGCTGATGCTACCAAGAGGCAGAGCTTCTTAAAGCTAGATGACTAGATCACTTTAATATTCTAATGTCTTGTTCTGGCAGCAGGGATGCTCCCCTGAGCAGACTTGAACAGACCAGGGATCTGACCTCATTCTAAGAGGAATTAATAATGATGAGGAATTGCAATAGCCTAATCTTTAAATGTATTTAAAAAAAAAAAAAAAAAAAAAAAAAAAAAAAAAAAAAAAAAAACGTTCTGTGCCATGGGCATGATCTTCCTGTTTACAGTTGTTTTTCTGCTCTTGGGTGCCATAAGGTGGCATTTAAATGTCTGCAGAGACAATGTATGAGTGTCATATTGGGATGAAAGCTCAGATTTCAGATATGCCAGTTTGTGGGAGTGCTATTTTGCTAGAGTATCACTTCCATCAACCTCCATCTCAGTAGCAGTGATGGAAGTTGAAGGTCTGTTCTACCGTGCCTTCTCCACCCTCAACACCCGTCCTTCTGCAGCCCACTGCAGCTACAAACATCCAAATATCCAAATATTAATATTGGGGGCCACAAATAAAGGCAGATGAACTCAAACAGAAATATGACTAGATACTAAAGATAAAAGTGTCCTCAGCCAAGGTAAGCTGCTTGCCTGAAAACACCACTGAAATTGACAAGATTGTTCACAGTTAAGCTGCTCATCAGTGGTTCTTGCCTCGGAAATCATTGCTACTGTAATGAATTAAATGTTAGGCTTCTAATTCACATATACCAGTGCTGGCCATCAGGTATCTGTCCCACTCAGGTACTATAAAAGCAATTGCAATGAATAAGGCCAAGCTGTTATCCTGTCTTTAACAGTGTTCACAAGCACATGCGTAGGCAAAAAAACCCACCACCACCACCACCACCACCAACAACAACAACAAAAAAAAAAAGCCTTCCTCCTAAGGCTATAACCGAGCTCCAAGGACTTCATGAACCTATAGCGATCTGTCTATACAGCATTTCCTCTGGGATCACTCTTCTGCAAGAGACCGCTGAACTTTTTATGTTTGCTGAATTTTTGGCAGAAATCTTTAAGATGTATGAAGATGTATTTGTTTTGAACTTTGCTTATTTCACCTTTACATCATACTCTTGCCTCTTTTACAGTAAAAGACAATGAAGAATATGTATCTACCTGCTTTCTTCATTTCAATAGTGATTTTGCAGAGCTCTGTCACATCCTCCATAAACTGTATCTTTTCCCAGACTATTCAGTTCATTTCTCAAGCTATTCCTTACATGGACAGCATTTTACATGTTTGACTTATTTTTTTGTTCACTTTTGAAAGGGACCCTACATTGCTCTCGTTTGTTCAAAACCAGAATATTTGTGCATAGGAATCCCCAGCTGTTTTGGGTATAAGTTCAGTATAGCGATGTGAAATGGTCTACAGGAATAATCTCAGCACAAGCTCAAAGTTGACTCTCCTGCACCAGTAATAGTGAGATAGGTTTCTAGAAGCTGTTTATAGTTTTGCTAGCTCTCAGCTTGCTGTACTGCCCTCCGAGGGGATCAAGGTTTCTTTGCCATGGAAGCACATTAGCACAGTGGAATTACACACCTGCCCTTATACTCTGTGATGGCTTTAGTCTGTGGGAGTTGGAGTGAGAGTTACTGTTCTTAGTGCATTTTGTGTTCCCTAGGGCATCTCAAAACATCACCAGATTTGACACTGGCCCTGATTTGTTCCTGCTATATTTATGAATATAAACATAAAATACTATTCCAATAGTCTGTAACCTATGTTTTTTGTGCTATCTCTACTTCCACGTAACAGTTATCTTATTATATACCTGGTCTCATCTCTCTCTAAAGCTATGTATAGGTTTCATTATTAGAAGCAGAAAGAAATACTGAAATAAATGTAAGTCAGGGAGGAATAACAGCATTATGGTTGAGTTTTTTACTTGAGAATGGTCGAGAGGGAGAAGAAAAATGAAGAGTTGATATTATACAATAAATATTAGCTGCAAAAAAATCAAGGGAAAAACTTACTTTGATAAATACTGTCCTGAAGTGATATTCCTTTCATCCGTGTCCATGCAATTCATTGTGCTTGGAATAAGAGCTAATTCTGGTTGAATCATGGTGGCTGTTGCTACAGCTCTTGCCACCAGCTCCATTGCATCCTGCACATAATGCTCAAAAACTGACTGTGTTGTCTTGCCGTGAGCGATGAGACCTAGTGGTAAACCTTCTGTCCTCAGTTCTTCCACATTCTGTGAATCCCCAAGAATCCAGTGAAGTTCTGGAGGCATCACACCAAACTTAGTGGTTATTTCAAAAATCTTCCGTGTTTTTTCCATGTCGCATCCAAACATCACAATGGTAGATGTTGTGTCTTTGATGCTCTCCAGGTAAAGCTGTAAGTAGTTTAAAAGGTTGCTAGTTGAAGTTAGATTTGCTGTGATATTTATAACGGATCCAAGGTGGAACTTGGAGCTCTGTTGTGTGAGGAAGAGGAAATCTGTGATGTTCCACTCCTCCTGGCACAACATCAAGCTGAAATTGTACCAGTTGTTCATTGCAAGGATTGAGAAAGTAACATCAGCATCAGAACTCAATGAGTTTTCTAGGCTCATCTGCAGGTGCAGGGGATTCTGCAATTAAAAATATGGAAGATACTGATTAGAAAGATACTGGACCCAAACCTTAATGACTTTGCTTCATTTTCATATGTCAGTCACATATTCCCTCACAAAGCTGGTGTCCATTGTTGAGCAAGGGAACAACATGAGAAAAAAGGAAATCCATACCACTCTGCCTATATAGACTGCTAACTCAAGGACTTCAAGAATAAGAGTTTCTTGACTTCAACAGCCACCCAAGAGCCTACATTTAAGAATCTGTATTTATTTAAAAACATGTAGTTTTGGACACTCTTGGACAAAGAATTCCAAGTTTTTGTATACCATATATGAAAAAGCATGCCTGCATTGTTCTGGTTCAGCCCTGGCATCTGTTCAAATTTAATGGATGCTGCAAACTTCTTTGCCAAATGGTAAAAATAATAAAGAGCAATTCTCAGTTATGTGTTATCTCCTGTTTTTGTACTTGGGGTCTTTCTTTACACAGGCCCATGAATAAGTTAATTAAATAGATCACAGCCTACAATCAATGTATATTACGTACTGCCAATAACACATGAGAAGATTGATTCTTCGGTAAAGGTCAGTTTTTTAAAAGTGTAAGAGGCTAGGATATGCACACTCCACTGTCTGATGGAAAGTTCTTGGTGAATAATCATTCCATACACACTTTTTTTGTACAATTCCTAATATAAAAGAACTTTACACTATTTCCAAAAAAGGAGTAAGGATCAAAGGTTAATCAGTCTGGTCTCCTAATTTTATTTGATTGACAGTAACATTTAAAACCTGTTTTTCATTCTCTTATACAGTGTTACATAAACTATATTATGTATAAGACCAATCCAACCATTACTGTGTTTAAAGTTGCTGCAAAATTCTGTTGTGTTGATTTTATAGTATTTTAGTGCTCATTATCATTATTAACTCTATCAACTCTAGTTTGTCTGGATTTTAGAAATGCCATTCTGAATTTGAAATAATATAATAATTTCTTGATTTGCATTAGTTTTACTAAGATTAGAATCTGGTCTTCAGTGCGGATGTAAAGGGTGGAATGAGAAACAAAGAGAAAGGCTGAATGGTATTTATAAATAGCTAGCTTTCATTCCGTTAACTTGCAGTTCCATGAACTCATCCTGTATTTTCCAGAGCAAATAATTTACGTTCTGATCCTGACACAGAGAATATTGTAATTGAAGACTCTTCCAGATCTTTTTGCTACCTCTGGAAAACCGTGCTTATTACTTAAAATACATGATTAATTTTGAAAACAAAACAAAACAAACAAAAGAAACAGAAGTATGGGTGATATCTGGCTTTGGGAAACTAATTTAAACAAATGAGTACCCTCAACCTAAATCAAGATTTTTTATTTTTCTTGGGAAAAAGTACATTGTATATATACAAATGATAGCACATAGCCTGGTTATACCAGTATTAGAAAGACCAAATGTATTTAGTTTATCCAGAAATACAACATCCAAAGCACAGATGTATAACTATTGCAACATAGGTGCAGATATAAAATTTATTGGATGCGGAAAAATGACCATGTGCTGAGGAGCAACAGAATTTAGCAATAATGACTGTGTCCACACTAATGAATAAGATAGACCCAAGGGAAGATAAATAAATACAAAAATACATAGATACATAAACAAAATAAAATACAACCAAGCCTTCATTGTACTACTTAGTTGTTCCCTGGTCTGGTTTTCGTCCACATCATTTAGCTGTCTCTGACACCATACACTAGCAGCTTGGGCCCTAGTACATTTTGGGATCCTTCCCAGGAGATATTACGTATAAGACTGCATGAGAACTCACTTTTCATCCTATCCAGCCTTTAAAGATCCACGTGCCCTCATGCTATAGCCAGAGCACATGCTCTATTTTACACTAAGTAAAACCTCTCTTGTCTGGCCACAGCACAGTATGTCCAGTGTAAAAACATGTGTGTTGCATATGTGAAATACTTGGATCTGTTAATGTGGCCCAGTATGGTATTGAGGCATCATTTCCTAATTCAACAGAGATGCATTTGAGATAACCTGTTGCAGATTGAGATCGCTTTTGAAAATAGTTTATGATGTCAAGTTGCATTCCTTCTCATCAGTTTTTAAAGCCCAACATAGGTGCATCTATGCGAGCTCTCACCACCCTTATGATCTGTTAGTTGCTAAATTCCATATTACTGTGCATTTTTTCTTTATTGTATTGGGAACAGATCACAGTCTGAAAGGAAATGATTGTGAACTTGTTCTCAAAATTTTCAGATGCAATGATATGTATAAAACCCAATCAGTAGGGATTTGTATTCTGGTTGATTTCTTCCTCACCTCCAGCTTAGCATGCAGATGTTGGGGAAGAACTGGCAACTAATTTTGTTCTAGCAGTTAATGTTTGCTTGTATGGGGAATGAAGGTTGGGATACCTGACAGGCCAGGCAGTTTTACACTTTAACCAAGAAGACTAGTGCATTATTCATTAACTTCACTTTTTTTTTTTTTTTTTTCTTTTTAATGTAAAAGAAGTAAAAACTTCAAGAAAATCATGTGGATTAGTAATAATATTTGGAGAGGTTTTAATATCTTTTTAATTTTCTACCAAAAAGCTTTATTCATCATCTGCATGACTTAGTTGAGCAAATGGGCCATGAAAAATGTACATGGTACAAGTCACGTGTCAGGATACAGCCTTTGCTAATACAGCATTCTTAATGCTATTATATATTTTTGTTGATTCATCATCCTTTAAAATGATAAACAATTACTGCTTTCTAATGAAGAACATGCAAAAAAATGCTTATTCAGTGATATAGTATCAATCACTGAGACTGCAGATTCTCATAACAAAGATTTCTGACATCTTAAATGATAGTTTAGAAGTACATAACTGTATGTATCATGAAACAGAAGACTTATGAGGTAATTTCAGTGTACTGAACTGTGCCCATCCATCCTTACTGAAGTTCTTAGGAAAAAAAAATCACTATCAACTTGCTTTAGAAATTACTACAGTTTGACTATATCTGTTAAATTGCCTCATTTAAAATTGGAGCACATATGGAAAGACAATTGGTTTGTTTAATTTTGGCTTTAATCTGCTATTAAAGATGATACAACTTGCATAAGTTTTTCTTTAAATTATACAAACGAAATTAAAACTCATTTGAATAATGTTAATTGTGATCCATTTTTAATAACGTGCTTGCATTTATGTAGTCTGATTTAGCAAAAACATTTTACGCATCCATGAGAACTTGTTTTTTTATTGCGTATCTTTTGTTTCTGTTTCGTAATCCAGCCAAGATCAGCTTCGATTTTAACTGAGCAAAGGACAGGACTAGAATCTTTAATTTCTGACTAATGGCCTTTGGATCAGATGTCAACATTCTTTCCACTGACTTTCAGTGGGCTTTGAACCAAGCTACCCATGGAATATTAAACTTTATATGGTCTGTGTTGTTTTCCTTCCCTTCATCAAAAGAGACAGTAATTACTTATTTACTTTTTGTATAACACGAACAGTTTTACATTTTCATTGCCTGAGATACCTGAGATAACAGGCTCATTTAACAACTGAAACATGACTTGCATTTTGTTAAACTCCTTTAGTATTTTTCAAGCCTGTTTCAGTAGTCTGTAGACCCACTCTTAGCTGTTGTAAATCTCATGAACACAGTGAATGCTTGGAGCTAGACTGACTTAGAACCTGAAGGATCCTACCATGTATCTCTTCAGCCAAATCTGTAATGCTAATTAGGCACGGTTACAGTGACATTTTATTTGACATTATTATAGCTTCATTAGCGGGGTTAAAAGCATATATGCAAATGCTCTTTTGTTAACTGTAACAGTAAGTAACACTGAAAATATTATTATTCCCCTCCTGGGGGCAGAGACAATACTCAAATACATATTTAAATAAGAAAAAAAAAAAGCAAAAGCACATTACGCTGTTACTTCAGAATCAGTTTCATCTAAGAAAAAAAATGCCTTCTGGCTTACAGAACAACTCTGAGGACTCACAGTTTTGCAAAGACTGACAGCAAATACAATGTCACTGATGAAGCAGGTTCAGAAATTTACTTCAATGGTTGAACTTATAAAATTTAGACTTAAAACTCCATTCCCTAAATGATAGAGGTGGACCCACTGCTTTTTCATTTAATGTCATAAAGAAAGATGCTTTTTTTATTATCTTTTTTTTTTTGCAGGTGGAAAGAGGCATTTGCCTTATTGCTGAAGCTGCAATATCTCAGAGATGTGTCTATACTGAAGGCTAACGGCTCCTGGCAGGATTTCCGATGGAGATGTCCTGCCAACTGCCCCACTGGATGTCAAGTTGCCCACCATGTTGCTACTTAGTTGGTCTACGGGGCACCTGACAAAGCAGAGGGAAATTCTGAGTTTGGAAATACCACTTTGCATTTCCTGCATGTGAAAACAGGGGAACTTTGGGACAGCCCTCCCTGCTTCCCTTCCTTCTTCCCTTCCTCCCTTCCTTCTTTCCTTTCCAGGTGCTGTGGAGCAAAGGCTGGTGAATGGATGATGCATGCATCCTCCACTTCCCCTTTGCACGACACCCAGAGTTGGGCCCTGAGGTCATGCTTTTCCTAGGCTCACCTCTAGCACCGCTGAAACGCAGAGAGGCTTGCCATGGCCTTCAGTCATGATTAGGTTTGGCTTCTAGGCATTAATACATTCTCCATCCAGCAAAGTACTTAAGCTCCTATTTAAGCAGCATCAATATGATTAAAAATATCTGTAGTAAGTCTCTTCTGCTATTTAGCCAGCAGAAAAATGCCCTCTTTTTGTTCTCAGGGGAATAAAACATCCTAGCCCTAAGATGATTAGGCCATTTATCTTTTTAAAGATGGGCCTTTATCAAGCAAGACATTTTTCTTTCATTGGCCCAAAGGAAGCATGTCTTAACTAACTCTTCTGTTTCTTTTCTTACAGAGCTTTTTTGCTCTGTAAGAAATATATAGACATGCTTGACAAAGAGCATTAAATGAAACAAGGTAGAGCTCAAAATTAAAGGCAATTATTTGCAGAAAGTTTTCAGTCTTCTGAGAGGGAAAAGCTAATTTAAACCAGCTAAAGCTGATCTGATTTTTGCAGCAAAAGAGGCTTGGCATCTCTCCAGGCAACTTCTGTTGGCAGATCTTAACAAGGCATTTACTGTGTTTTTAAAAGAATAAAAATCCACATCAACTACAATAACTTAAAGCTTACTTAGTTTGTCTTGAAAATTATTTTAAAATGATTTTTCTCTTTAGACCAGATAGTCTTGACTTAGGGTTTCACATCTCAAATGACTACATGCAAATACTACAGATTAATCTGAATATGTAAAGCTCACTACAAGGTCACACAGACAGTATAAAAAGGGAACACTCAGCTGTTTTCGGAAAGTAAGACCCATTATTTATCTGCATAACCACTTACAAATTATCATAAGTAAAATACTTCTTCAAAAACCTTGTGTTCTTTGCTCCAGAGGGAGAAAAAGAAATTATTTCAAGTTTGTCAAAGGCAACTTCATACAGATGCCAAGAGCCAAAATAGTTTTTCCCTATCTAAAACTTATCATTACAATTAAAGAAGACAGATGATTGTAAATAAAAATAGATGTGGGGGAGCTGCATTAATTCTCCATGGCAAGCTTTCCTCCATCCTTGAAATGGAAATGCAAATCCCTAGAGAATCTCTTCTGCTCTGTGACAGGATTTGTATGGGAGAAAGTGATCTTTCACCATGACTCTACTTTGAAGTGCAACGTTATTGCAGATAACATAGGTGGTGGGAGAGGAGATTTCTGTCAGCTTTTAAAGAATTTACAGGTTATGTGGGGAATCTGAATGATTATTTCTTGTTCCTAACATGACTATTGACACTTGGTAAATCATTATTTATTTCTTCCTTGTCAAATGGTTATATGGAGAATCCTTCCCTTCAGGGAAAGAGGATGTAACTAATGTCTGCAAAGCCCTTGAAAATGTCTGGATAAAAGATGCCAGGAAAAAAGGGCTGTGAACATTTCTTGCAGAGGACAATTCATTACTGAACGGTATTTTCTTGAATCTCCAAACAGTATGGGATCAGTATCTCTCAAGCAAGCATGCATGAGCCATCAAGAATTCGGACATCTTTGCTAGCTCTGCCCCAGGGTTTCTTAATCACGACATTTCCCACTAACATATTTTGTGGTGTCTGCTTTCATCTGGACTGTTATGTTAACATGCACTTTGGGACTGCTAAGCTTCATCTCCACTGCTTTACTCCTGGACATCTTTAAGTCCGAGATGTGATAGAGGAAGGTCCTGTTGTGGTAATGTGGTTCTGACAACATATCAACGGCATTGCTTTATCTGCAGTTTATCTATGGTTTATGTGGTTACCAGAGCACTTGTGTGTGCATGTGTACATGTCTTCTGGTGGACTATTTATTTTTGTAAAGTAATTATTAATTCAGATAAAGGATATATGCTCCACTAATAAAATGTTATTTGGGTTATCAGGAAACCACTGTCTCAAGGCTACCAGAAAAAAGAAGAGGATTATATCAAGAATGTCCAAAAGTGGAATCACAAAATGATATTGGAAGTCTTGAAACAGGAAGCACAGGACGACACTTGACTTGCCAGGGCTAAAGATCAATTACTAGTCACTAAGAAAATGAAAACTGGGAACTGGCTAAAAACAGTTTTAGGGATAAAAAAAAAAAGACAGAAAAAACAAGTATTCAATATGTGTAATTTGCAACACATACTGCAATTTTGGACAAAAGGCTGAATTGTTAATGAATTTGGGGCAAGAAATTAAGCAGCGTTAACACACATAAAAATATCCAGAAGTAAACCTACAGGAGAAAGAAATTCCCACAAACATTATACTCCTTCTGTCAGAGAAGTTAGGACACAGATGTCTTGCCATCACAACCTCATTCCCACTCATTTGCTCTGTCTCCATAAAGAAGATTTGTAATGTTGACATTAGGGCATAGTGGAGCCTGGGAGGATGAGCAAAACTTTCCTAAGAAATGGAACAGACACTAGAAAGCACATGCATAACAATGTTAACTGTATCATTTTTGAAAATGAGCTTTAATATTTGGAAAAGTTACTTATAGTATTATTATCTTTGCAATGGGACCAATAATAAATCTTTGATTAGACAGTGAAACTTTAATTAGGCTAAAAATACATTTTTGGCTTTGCATATAAGATGACTTTCTATAGTTCACATAAATTAGACATGCTGATTGTCTGATGCCTTATTCTGGAGGACCACTTTTTGAAAACACCTAGCAGAGAATTAGGCAACCAAGGGTGTAATTTACAACAAGCACTGTCAGGCATAGTTGCACCCCATACTTCTTGGCATGCCAACCCTGCTGGGCTCTTCAGCTGAAAACCCTCTTGCAATGGCTTTCCCTCCTTCCTCTGTTACAGCAGCTCTCACCTTCTCCTTAGCAAGATGGATTATCTTGCAATAAATCACAGAAAGATGCTCTTTTCTCATAAGCACAATAGGTTATGGCCTGGCTTTCCAGCCATGAAAAAAAACATTAAAATATACATATATATATATGTATATATATAAAGTGTAGAATTTAAGAAAGAGCGTACAGAGAAGACAGATTCAGATTATGTAGGTAAAAAGAATTGGATCCTGTTTCATGAAAACTGATACAGTCCATACTCAAGTGTGTACTCACAGAGCACTGAAGCCAATTAGATTTCTAACACCATCAACACTTGCAACAAGGAATAAAATAAAGGGCATCTTTTTCACCTGCCAGTCCAACAGCAGCCTGGCTCCAAAGCTGTCTTCATCTCCCTCTGTGGCTTTGCATTCCTTATACTCTCAGAAGCGGTCCCTCCACTCCAAGTCTCATTATATTTACAAATGACTATGTACCTACCAAGAGGCAATGCAGTCCTATCCTGTCTTCACGGCTCAGCAAACTGAAACTAGGTCATTCGATCTGGAGGCAGATGGGGAGGAGGTGGCAACTCAACAAAAAAATATTGTTTCCTATTCATGATGAGCCAAAGCCATAAAAAGATACTCAAGATCATAACAGCACCTCGGGCCATGACAGCCTGGGATGCTGTGGTATTTCTTGGCAGATATTGCTGGAGTCTGGGTGCTGCTCCTCAAACATGGTGGCCAGTGATCAAATTAGCCTCCGTATCTCTAAATGATGCTGTGTGTTAGGGTGGTGCTGCATGCGGTTAAGCCCAGAGGTGCCTGCATGCCAGCAATCTGTGAAGCGATAACTGTGCATGGGAAAATGCAGTGGGAGGAATGAATTCTAACTTGCACTCCTCAAAAAAATAGCACCAGCCCATCACTGCGTTCTTTTCTTCCAGGCCTTGCTGGGGCAAGTTCCGCAGAATTAAATCTATCTACAGGTGCATAATGATTTTTCATATGAAAGGAAGCTACAAAATAAGCCCACAAAGGCAGACCTCTTAACTCTATCAAATGAGGACAGGGTACATGAAGTTAGCAGTTCATCTTTTTTAAGCTAGACACTTAAATCACAACTCTGAGGCGAATTCTCTATGTACCTACTTGGCTTAAAACCAGGCATAGCACTTAAAAATCTTCACTTGAGGTTTCTTATTTAATACACTAAGCATTCAATTAGAAATCCAGGAAATTAGAAAGAAGAGTTATAATTGACTCTTGTGTGAGCAGGAGAAGGGAGGCAAAAGGAATGTTAATATATCTAACATCTCTTTTGAAGACAAATACAGGTGGTGGTTATTTTTAACGGATAATGCAGCAAGTGCATCCTGCATCAGGGTCCTGGTTGAGCCCATTAGGTGGCACCCGCTGCCCACTTCAAATCAGCGCTTCTCACTTGTGCTGCTCCCTGCATCCGCATCCATGCTCCGCTGGAGCGGGATCGCTGTGCCAGCACCAGCATCCTCCTCAGGAGGGGGGAACAGGGAAGAAAATAAACAAACAAAAAAATGCTCCCCTCCCTCCCCAAATACAAAGCAAAACAAAACCAAACCCTTGGAGATGTGATGCTTGTCTGCTCCTAGCACTCCTGTTCACCACTCTTCTAAAGAAGGTAGGGATTTGAGTAATGTTCCCTTTAAGGTTTTAACCACTGCTTCCTTATTTTTCCTTCCCGATCCTGAATTAATTTCCCGTCTTAAAAATTAAAAAAAGCAACCATTCAAGACAGAACTTTTTTGGCACTGTTAGCAAATTTATTCCCCGGAGCATGTAAAACACAAAACAGGGCATAATCCTGTAATCAGAAGATGCCTACTCCCTCCAAAGAGCAGAAGCATATGGATTTCCAATAAAACATACAGTAACTAGCCACAAAAGTATGTGACTGACTGCACAGGGCTTGTACCTAGCATACAGGCAGAAGAGTCTGGATGGTAAATGTAGGATTTGGGTGATCCAGTGTCATATGCCTCTCTCACACGTTGCTTCTTTAGCAAATAAACTTCTATAATTGCTGTCTTACCCTAAAATGAGGAGAACCTCTGCTGAAGAGCCGTGTTCAAGGGAGCACAATGAAGAAAGAGTCCAAGGTGTACAGATAACTGTGGTAGCAGATCCAGTTTTCTCACTCCTTTGTGAGACAGCTTTCTGCCCTCAAACTCTTAAAGCTTCAAAGAAGATAAATATTTCACATCCTTTTGCACAGGGACAGATAAAGATTTTGACAGAAACCAAGATTTTCACAGAAAGAGAACATAAGTCTTGAAATTCCAATTTCTTTCACTGCTAGACACAGTTGCCTCACTACATAAAAGAATGTATGAAGTAACAATCAGGCATTTTACAGGTTATTGCTAAAATAACGTGGACGTTTGTACACTGCAGTACACTGTGGTATGTATAGTATGCCAGTCTCTCTTTCCTGAGTAGAATTAACTGATTCCTTGTTTCTTGCCTTATCAAGACTTGAAGCCTGTAAGCAATAGAGTGCTGTGATTTCCTCATTAGTTTTCAGTGGGTAGGGGCTTAATAATCTTTTGTACTCCAGTAGAGTCTCGGGTAGACAGTCATGAAACCAGACCTCAATGTAATAGATATTATACAGAACAAAAACATGCAAAGTGGTTACACTGCCTAAAGGAAGGAAAAATACTCCAAAACACATTCCATGACTGTTTTGGCCTTTGATTTACAATGTCTAAGACCATCTGAGTGAATATTTATAGCTTCCTTTCGTGACTCAATCTTCATTTCTCATCTGAGTGCTCAGAAGCACTATCAGCTCTCTTTTGTGTATAAATATCTGAATGAATTACAGCTTGCAGGTTTTCTTTCACCCGACTCTCGGTGGACATTCACATCAATGCTCAAGTGATTGCATGGGGTTTTTAAATCGCTGCAAAATATGAATGATATTTAGGTATCCCCCCTTTGAACCTGCCACCAAGTTTGGATGCAGAGAAGCAATGGTAACTGATTTCCTCTAAGAATCTAGTCTTTAAGTGCTGCATCCATCCATAAATATGTCGTGTGTGGCAGTGGGCACAGGCTGAAGGCAAGTATGTGACAGTGCACTCTGGGGAAGGCAGAATCCCATGCTTGACGGGACCACAAGGCTCCACTGCTCTCTGACATGATCACTTGCCAGCAGCTAGCACTAATCACAAGACACTGGCACAAGTCAAATAAATGCAATTCTCCTTTCCTCTCTCTCTGCCCGTAGCAAGTACAGTCAGTTCCAATATTAAACCATCAGGGGAAGCCCATCAGCTTTCGCCTGCAGGTGCCTTTTCTGCACCATATGGACAAGTTGCCGCCGGGGTCATAAGGATGGACACGCAGTGCGCAGTCAGGCTCTGCGCTTTTCCAGCTCTAAAGCCGTCTTTGCTGTCCTCCTAAAACCTCCCTACGGTTGTGCAGCCCAGCTCAGCTCCAGATGTGGTGATATGCAGCCTTGAAGGAAGCTCAGCAGCAGAGATGCTGATGCTGTAGCACCAACTTGCTAAGGATGAAGATCAGCGTAAAGCATCGCTCTCAGGAAGAGGCTTTCCTGGGGAATCAGCCACACATACAAGAAGAAAAAAGAACGAATGAAAGGAGGATGGGGAAAAAATGACTGCAGTTTCTGGCATGGTCCCAACGTCAGAACCCGGGAAGCTGAGTGGATAGGATAGTTTAGGTTTATTTGTTTTACAGTAAGTTATTTAAGTAGCTCTGTAAAATATCTGGAGCTTTCTAGGCATATATCTGGGTATACAGGCAAGTAGGCATGCTTCCTCTCCTCAGTATGCTGGGAAATACAACTAATTTTGGGGGAGGTGTCATTGACTTAAACAGGGACTGATGTTCAGGAAAGAGAAAATCTGTCCAATTTGTTGTAGCTTTCCGAGCTGGTACCGGTGGGTAGCAGAAGCTTGTTGGAGCCCACCTCAGTATAACCCCTCATAAAATAATGCACTCCTGCTCAAGACTACGCAAGATTTGCACAGCTCTGTAAAAGCTGAAAACCACCATTCTAATTACAAAGCATCACTTAAAGTATACTGAAAGTATTTTTATCCTTTAAGGGCTCTGTGCTTTAGAATCTGGTAGGGCTGCACATCCCAGCAAATAGAAAGCTCTTAAATACTCTCTGCCACGTAAACTTCGCCAGAGATGAATTTCCTACTGACATTAGTGACATATTTTCTTCCTTCCCGCTCAGATCTTTCTATTCCAGTCCTCTTGAAGACTTACATGATTCCTACGCTTTTTTTAGGTCAACTCTTTAGTAACAACAGCAACAGACTTGTGATGAAGAGGCTGAAGAGCAGGCCTTAATGATAACCAACTTTACAAGAATTTTGACACGCTCCAGCAATGAGACCGAAATCTCAGTGCGTATCCTGGGTGCAGCTGGGGCAAATCAGTATCTTGATTCGCGTAACCGCAAATCTGAAAACATCAGGCATATTCGTGCAACTGCCTGCTTTTCCTCTGCACTTCATGGTTTATAAACTCTTAATGCAAAGCAGCTGTAACTCATTTTGAGCTGCATATTGTTCATCTGAGATATGAAACTTTGGCATCACAGTATTGTTAACTAGGAGTATAAACTACTACAATACTACTAATACTATGGTCTTGCAGAAATAATGACTTTTACGAATTTAACGAACAGCACAAAAGTGATGAATTTAACGATTTGGAAATTAACCTTGAGTCATGCAAAATACCCTGAGTTAGGTATTCACTCAATTGCTGCAGCACATAATTGTGAGCACGTGGATTGTTTGCAAACAGCTAGCACAAACTGCTTAGCATTAATCATTTGTTCTGTGACATACTTAGTCACGCACTACTTCTGCTTCTTGAGTGGGTGATTGTTTCTTCCTACAG
Organism: Nothocercus nigrocapillus; assembly: GCA_013398345.1. Taxonomy (NCBI): domain Eukaryota; kingdom Metazoa; phylum Chordata; class Aves; order Tinamiformes; family Tinamidae; genus Nothocercus; species Nothocercus nigrocapillus. Next base: position 63,323 of record WBNA01000558.1, read on the forward strand.
GAGAGCGTAAGAACTAGTGAAAATGAAACGCACTCTGGGATTTCAACATGGGTAAGCAGTCATGATAAAATATGGAAGTGTCATGTGACACTAATGTCTCTCAGCAAGATGTGTGTGTCTGTCTCCATGCCAAAACCCCGTGATGGCTCTGTGGAGTCCGGTGAACCAAGCCTAGGGGCTTGGACTATTTTTGGCTCAGTGATACTTTTTAACTATCTGAACAATGGAGAATGTTGTAGCAGAGGATCTAATTCTTCCAGACACCCTGAAAGGAAGGGATGACAGAGCACCATTCTTAAGAGTTTGACAAGAACATATGATCAGAGCTACTGCTTCTCTGTGCAGGAAATGATAGCATCATCTCCTTCAGGGAGAGAAAACCTGTAATAAAAACCACAAAAACAGTATATTCTGTAAGGAAACAGGAATGCATTTTTTTTTCTTGCTCCACTTCAGTATTATTTCTCTTTTAACTCATGATCCTATTACTTGAATGCAAGGCTTGGTCAGTTTTCCAAAACATGGGATACAGCTAAGGAAAAGCTGTAAGGTCTGAATTCTGTTATACCACTGTTTTGATATTTTGCACTAATAAGGAGGGCTCACTGTCCCTTCTGCCTGAGCATTGGAACTGAAAATTTTATGTATTACGAGTAAATAGAAACAAAGCAGGCAGCTGCGAGGAAAATAAAAAACAAAAAAAAACAAACAATACCTAAAACAACAGCAAAAAAAACGACAGAGATGATTACGGAGAGTGGGATCTTCTGTGAAAAGCTTTTTTAAAAATATTTTATTTTTCCCCTGAAATGAAAGAAAAGTAACAATGTTTGTCTGAAGACTATTCTTAAACTGACCGAAGGTTTTATATTCCTTTGGATATCTTGATTTGAGCACAAACGAATTTTTAAATTTCAAGGGAGAGGAGTTGGACAAAGAGGTGTGAAGGCTACTGCAAAAAAACCTTTGACATTCATGGTAAAGGAAATGGAATTTTCCCACCTGGAGGGCAGTGTTCCCTCTCCTGTTCCTTGCTGTTATTCTTGCTGACTCCTGTTGGAGTTTCATCCACCTTTTCAGAAGTCCCAAATTAACAGAGAGTTGCCTTTCAAAACTGCAGGCCTTGGGCCCTTAGTCCTCTTTACTCCTATTAGGAGAGCACTGCCCAGTTCCACGGATTTATCCAGCTCCAGGTAGCCAGGCAGTCATTGCTACAGACATGGTTTCCCCAGCTGAGTTGGCTCAATGCTTACACACAGGTAGGCAATTATTTGCTGTTAATTTTGTCAGTCTTGGACAACTTTTAAGCTTGGAGAAAAATTTCTACCAAAGCATGGAAAAGAACCTGGACTCCAATGTTCCTGGGCTGGTTAAGCAATATCTATTTCAGTCTTTGGTCATTTTTATTTTCCTTTCAATTTAAAAGCCTCTGTTGTAGAAGACAGAATTTCCCTTTTGAATTCTCACAGGGGTTTAATGAGCAGTCTGAAATTTCATTTATCTGCTTCTTATTGACAATAATAAGCCATTTCTCTGTTTAATCCCAGATAATACTGCAGTAATTCTTTATAGCTCTCATAAGACGTGCAGTTGCTCTCATAATAAAAGCTCTCACAAAGAGAGGAATTGTCCAAATTATACTTGATCTTACTCAGTGGACAGTTGCCTATAGGTTTTTAAGTGGAGGGAACTCTCTGGTGAAAAAAAGGCAAAGTCAGGCAAAATTAAAGTTGACAGAATTGTTAGGATTACTTGTGAATATATAATATCATAGCTAAAAGTCACGGATCCTGTTGGACTAGTTCCTCATCCTGTGCAGGGGAACCCCATGGTTAAAAGTATATGAAGTCTGAATATATATATATATATATATTTTTAAATAATGGCAAATACTCAGGTGAATGAAGTACAAAAATAGTTCAGCTCTTCTTGTACTCTTCAACATTTGCTTTCCATGACCATTTTAGTAATCAAATTATGTTAGGATAAATGTTTACAGAAAATGAATAGCAAAACTGAACACTGCAGAATTTGTAAGTTCCAGCCTCCATGTGTGTCTCAGGTTCTTATGTTAGTGTCTTATGTTAGTGCAATCAGAAGGCAAAAAAAAAAAAAAAAAAAAAAAAAAAAAAAAAAAAAAAAAAGAGGTAGCTTAGCCAGGCAACCAAGACCACCTCTGAAACTGGTTTCTATTTAAACCAGTGAAGTAAAAGGCAGCACATCCATAAACCTTGGGAAGGCTCTGGTATGCAGGCATGCCTACAGCTTACATTCTTTGTGCTTATTCAAAAAAAAATCAATATTTTTCAGACAGGAACACATCTGTAATTATCAGATATACCATTCAATATGAATTCTCAATTCATTTCTCCTTAACAGTCATTTCTAGAGAGGAGCACAGAAGTAATATGATCTGGGCAACTGCCTCCCATTTTCTGTCAAGCATTTTTTTTTTTCTTACGCTAATCATGTGTCCCTGCATCCCACCACAGGTCTCAATTTTCAATTTATTCTTTTGCTGTGAATCTGTATGGGTTGTGAATGTCCAAAGAGGACATCACTAAAACAGCAAACTTTCACGTAACTATATGTTACATATTTATATGCACTGTGGAAATGGTGGGAAGATAGGAAATTCTGTTTCACTGGAATCTAGTAGGCTGAGCTATTTATAAATAAGTGTCTTATTTTTGGTGCTCTTCAGAAAATGTGATGAACAGTGAGTGATGAGCAATTTATGTTGCAAATCATCTGTATCACAATAGAGCCGTAAGGTCTTTTTCTGGAGTCAAGACTCTATTAATTTAGGATCAGTACAATCCTACAGTGGAAAACAAGACCTCAGAACAAAGATCAATGGGTTAGTTAAAGAAAGCATGAAATGAGTATGCTGGACTGAAAAATGGAAGAGTAGAGGAGAAAATCATGTGGCCCAGAGAAAGAGAATAAAATTTGAAGCCGGTTGAGGATTCTAGGCATTAATATTAAAAGCAGGTCAGTCATCCACCTCTCTCCCTCTCAAAATAAGTCCTCTGTAAGAAGGAATCCTTCCATGAGTATTCTGTATTGAAGGATTTACTATTTATAAAAAGAAAGATAACATTAAACACAACACAGCATAATGTATGTGTAATACATACGGTTAGAAGGATTACATAATCTAAAGAGGGCTTATGGATATTCCTGAATGAAAAAAACGGTGTTGACTAAGAAGTATTTAAGTAGCCATTACTAACTAAATAATTCAAGTGTATAAAAATAAGAGATCATCAGGATGAGTGGATAAATGACGATTTTGTCTTCCCTGTAAAAACTGATGATGCAAGATTCTTAATTAGAGGTCACAAGACCTTGTGGCCTCTGATTACCAGTGCACCCAGTGTGTTTCTACACTGGTATGCATTTACACAATTTTTGAAAAATGCTATTACTTAATAGCTATGTTTTTCTCCCAGAATATCTGAGAAACAAAAATGACTGCCATGTTTTATCATCTTCTCCTTACTCTTCACACAGCTGATTAAGCAGAATGTGTCAGCTACACTATTTAGACATTTTTATTCACATCCTTTGCAAGTGTGGAAACCAGGGAAAAGAAAACACTGTTCCCTCCTACCAACCTTTTCCTAAGTTTTAGACTCAAACAGCATATAAGATCTCCTGATCTTCTCAGTTTAGCATCCCTTGTCTCATCACCACTAACCCCAAACTACATCAAAGGGAAGTATACACAACTCTGCAATAGGCAATTTTATTGATGTCCTTGGCATGAGCTGCCCCTCCGTGTGTAGCTGGAAGGTAGCTCATAACTGCAAAAGGACACTTGCCTGCCATGCAGAGCAGCGTGACTAGTTCTGCAAAGGGAATCAGCAGGATCTTGGGATTCGCATGACACCAAGGTCCCTCTAGCACAGGTCCTGGGGCAAGAAAATGCCATGTGCACAGGACTTATGCATGCCAGATGACCGTGAAAAAAAAAAGAGATGAGAGTTGAGTATATACTTCCTTAAAAGAGTTGTTGATTTTGTTCTCTGGAAATAAAAATAAGTGCTCTTGGAAACTGCAAGTGTAACATGATGCAATGACATTGGAAGCTTTCATGTCCCAAAGCTTAAAAGAGAAAAAAAATTTTTTTTTTTGCTTTAACTACTTATATCTGTTTCCCTCGAGTCAATTATTGGGTATATATTTGTCCCTTAAGAGCATTACAGTGTTCAGCTATCCCATGAAGTTTTAACTGAGGTAATTCAAATACATAACTTTTTTTCCTGTGTTCTGCTGTTTATTGAGCACAGTAAATTTTTAAAAACAAATGTGCTTCTACTGAGAGACATTTAACCGATATATATGAGTGAGCCTTTACAAGCTGAGAAAGTGATAAATAATTATGCTTTCATCTAAACTAACACCAGGAAATTATCAAACTCTGACCTCATAATACTGACTTTTCATCTGATTTGAAAAAAAAAAAAAAAAAAGAATTCTTTTTAAGCCGGTTTGAGTAAGTAGGCTATTAAGATGAGTGTAATGCAACTGCTTTATCAGTAGCATCATTGAGAGAGCCTGGTGCATAATACAGCTGTTCTTGCTGGATATTAATTGCTATGTCTAATAGTTTTTCCTTGCAATAAATTCAAAACTTCATCTTTTTAAATCCCAGCTTACTCTTGAAAATCTGTCTTGTCTTTTAACTCTCTCTTAAGCTAGAAAACCTTATAAAACGTCTTATGAAGAGCACGGGCAATGATTTTCACAGTCTTAAAAAAGCTGAAAGTGGCATAGTATGTCTTTAGGGAAATATGAAGTGTTTAAAATATGCCTGTGCAGCATATTCATAGATTTTTATAACGCATTTCAAATACTTTCCACATTGTAAAATAAGCTTTGGAAATTACCATCACAGATGAAAGTTGGTGAGGAAAAAGTAATGAAAATACTGTAGCAAAAAACTGCAAATGGTGCCTGCTTCTAAATTTCTTCACATTCAATTTCTCCTATATAATAAGAACAGTCAAATGATAGAGCATTTTCCCTGTTTACTATGCTTTAGCAGCAGTTGAGAATACATCTGTATTGGTTTTCACTCTTTTCTTCCTCTTCTTCTCCACCTCTCCATTTGCTGCCAGCATCCAAGCAGATTCAGGTGACTATAAACTTTTAGGTATAAATTTATTAACTAGCATGCTGCAGATCAGACCTGTGTATTTCCATGCCACATGGATACCTTCCCACCTGCTCCTGAAGGCTCTCCCAGCTCACTGCTCCCGAAGTGCTTTCATCTGTCCCAAGAGGACCCTGAGCAGCAGAGACCTGGGGGCACATCCCAGAAGTTCAGCATCTCCACTACCAACAGAAAATGCACTTAATAGACAGAGCAATTTCCATACTTTACTGTACTGACTCTCTGCATATACCAGCAGGAAGGTATATGGGAATACAGGTAGCTCATGAATGCCTGTACTGAAGGACTCAGGGGGGAAAGGACATCGTTAAATTCAAGACAGGGGTGAAACATTAGGTCTGACTGGGGTGAGGTTTTGCAAACCTCTCTACACCCAAAACCAAGTCCCAAGAAGCATAAACATTTTGTTCCATTACCCTATCTAGGTGGCACACAACAAATATTTTTGTTTATTGCAGTTTGTGACATGCCACCTTGACAAATCCCTTCTTGATATTGGGAGAGGTTTTTTTGGGGGGGGTAGTTGTCAATAATTACCACAAAATAATGTTAGTTACTTGGTGTGACAGCTGTGAGATGCTCGAGGCCAGATTGTGAACCTCTTAGTCACACTGCTGAGAAGTCCCTTGCACAAATGGCTTTGCTCGCGTGTGACTCTCTTAATAAATGAATCATCCATCTTTGCTGCCTACTCAAGCTTAAATCTTCCTCCAGAATCTGCTGTAACTTCCACCATCTGCACATCCTCTCCTCATTGTGGTGAGAACCAATTTGGCTGATTGGTGGGATAACTGGGCAAGTGGACAGATTTTCAGCGCCAAATAGGAAGCAAAGAGTTGGCACTGATGATTAAAAACTTCAATCCAAAATTCCCCATGCCTGAGCTTGCTCACAGCCTTCCTGTTTATCAGGAAATCCCTTTTGGGTACCTATTGGTCTGATATTGGCGGTGTCCAAACTGGCTTGGCCCAACTCCAAGCACTCTTGAAATGCTGGAGCAGATGATGAGCCCCAGGTTTGCATAGTGCCCTGGAATGACCAGCCTCTGCCCAAGTCTCATGCCCAGTACCAAGGGGAAAAAGAGCCTTTCATTAATTGCAACCATCCAAACTCATATTCTTTGCCAGAAGGTCTCCCTACAGCTCCCATCCAGCCTTACAGGGTAAGCTCCCATCCAGCCTTACCTAATCCCTGTTCCTTTCACTGCCTCCTAGATGTTGGCTTATCCCCTGCAAAGCTTTCACTATTCTTTTGGAAAGCATCACACTTTAGAGATAACTGTCCCTAGCCAGAGATCAAGATGCTCCTGCTAATCCAACCTGGACTGTGCTTGGGCAAGCTGCTTCACTCTGTGCTGGTGATCCCAGCTCCCTGTAAAATGCTGTCATGTAAAATTCAGGTCTCATTTTTACACTTCCAGAGTGACAGAGTAGGGACAGAGAAGGTCACTTCTTCCTTTCTTTCTCTGTTTCATTTATTTTCTCATTCTCTCTCCCTGGATCACTTACACTTATGTCTGTTAGATTTCCCACTTCTTTTTCTCATATTCTTCCTTCACCTTTCTCCATATTTAGCTATTCACAATAAACTGCAGTATATAACAATTCACATTGCAGTAAGACTCAGAAGACTGCCTTGTTAAACAGAACTGTAAAGATGATCCTTCCCTCTTTAAAAAGCCTTTCATTCAGACCTGCTTCTTTTTTTGAATGATAGATGTGGAATATTTAAAAAAAAAAAGAGCTTTTTCTGCTAATCACTGGGAATACATACATTCTAGCAATGCAATGACCAGATTTTTTTCAAACTCAAAAAATCACATGGAAAGAACATAAAAACAACATTTAAACAATTTATTTGATTACTTAAAACTATAACTAAAACCAAAACATAGCCTAAACTTCTCATGTTATGAGTATTTGTTATTTCATGTTTCTAAATAATAAATAACTCATTAAACATACCCTAGATAAGAATTTCTGTAAGTGGCCTTTGAACAGAATTTTGAGTATGACAAGACTCTTGTCTGTTCGCTAATTTCTACAGGTCTGCTTACCCAGACAAACGTCATATGTTGGTGGAAAGATTACACGGTCAGACTTTTCCGGATTCTTGGGAACAGTTACATTG
>WBNA01000558.1:110919-134327 GCA_013398345.1 Nothocercus nigrocapillus
AACTGTAGCATGACTAGTCACCAAACTGCTCTGATTGACCTCAGTCCTCCAGGCTTGTCTGTGCAGAACAAAGAGATGTAAGTGACTGGGCTCAATTAAACTTGGATCTCAGAGTGGTGAAATGCTGCTTAATCTGAGCTGAAAACAAAACCTTTCTCAGTTCCCATTTTCTCCTTTCTTCCAGGAGGGGTAATGGTCTTCACCTGTTTCTCAGCTGCTATTCATGGTTTTCACCCCCCAGCCACGGTCTGCTCCCTTTTCACATCCCTGCCTGTTATGCTGCTCTGGATTTTAAGAATGTCACCTATCTACCACCAGTTCACAGTGAGCTCACATAAATGAGCCTGCAGTATAGGGCAGAAGCCTTTCTTCTGTTTGAGGAAAGACTAGAGAGGTTTCAAATGCAGCAAAACCTCTCTATCCCTCTTTTCCTCTTCATCTTTTGGGGAGTCTAGAGCTCCACCAGAATTCCTGGAAAAGCAGTATTTCACATTGAAAACTAAGAACGGATTGGTCTCCAAGGACACAATAACTTTAGCTATGTACAAAAATTACATTCATTACTTCATAAAAGCGTTCATGCATGGGTTTATGGAAGACACTGAACTCAAAGACTTTTTGTCTTGACTTGCTCTGCAGGCTACTGTCACAGCCATTTATCTTAAACCTTCAAAATGGTGAGATAACAGATGTGTTGGATTTTGTCTAATCTGCTTTCAAAGTAATAAAGAATAATGACACTGAAAAGGAAGCTCTTCAGGGAATCTGCAGAGGAGCCCTAGCTTTAAACCTTTTGAGAATCAATACCACAAGCCTAGCTGACTGTTTCCATATTAAACAGACTCAGTGTACCTCCAGGTGATATTAGCGTTGCTTTGCATACCTTGGTTAAAATGAAGACAATGACAGCACTCCTACTAGATCTACAAATGCTGGTCTATCTTCCTGAGTTTTCTGTCGATAGGTCAGCTGGTGTGCCGTTGGCACTGTGGGACAGGACATCATTACAAGTCTGTGTGATATTCCACAACGTTTTGCCTGAGAGCGATCCTTCATCCCTAGAACATCTTCAAAGGAATCTGGACAAGGTGTTTGAGCAACCTACTCTAGCTGAGTAGGAGTCTTCATTAGATGATCTCTAGAGATCCCTTTCAACCTCAACTGTTCTGAGCTTCTATGAGAGGCTATACTTTATCAGGATGCTTCACAACACCGATATATGCCCATGGCCCTGCCCATGACCTCTGTTTTGCTAAAACATAAAGCAGCATTCTAGGCATTCTAGGGCTACCAGGGCACCAATATGTAACTACCATGTGCTACAAGGTGCTACCAACAAGGTGCTGAGAAATGTCTTACCTGGAGATCATCTGAGGATCATTTGACACTAATGCACAGAACAAATTCCTCACAAGTCTGTATCAAACTGCAATGTTTTCAAGGTATAGGGAATGTCTCTTAACATTTATGTTTCTAGAACTACAATTTCTATCCATTAAGAATGGGAACATAAAGCATTTACCATTTGTTCTCTGTCTTCCAAAAGTCTTGCCAGATATCTGGCATGCTCCACCTGCCACATGTTGAGGAATAAAGTTGTCAGGCTATCGTAATTTCAAAATGTAGTAGTAGTTAGTAGTAGTTCAAAAATACTTTTTTTTTTTTTTTGAGTAATTATATTTTAATCAGCTTTAGTGCCTGTTACCTGAAAGTAGAAGAGTATTGAGCTTTTGCTCAGAGACTTCTCAAGAGATTCCCTCAAGTTTCTTGTTTCCACCACTTTAACATGCAAAATATAGTTCTCATTGTGCATTTTTGTTCTTCTTTAAAGTAAATTTTTATAAATCTTATGACTTGGTTGCCATAAGGACGAAGCTTACCTTTGGTTAGCTTTTTTACCAAAGGTAAACCTTGTCCTTAAGACATACGAGATATTTTATTCTTTTCTCTTCTCCTCCCCTTCCATCCTATCTGTTTTCTTTCACTAATGCTGCTTTGCAGCTTCAAAATGCTCCTTGCTTTGATGGGGTGAAGCAGTTGCTGGCTGCTTCTGCTGCTGCAATTCACATTAAAAAGGACTTTATTGGGGTTTTCTGTTTTGTTTTTTATAGTTTTTGCATCACCAGCAGATGTAAAGGAAGCTGCATTGACAAAACATTCTAAGCTACATAATGGCCCTTGAAAGCCAAGGGAGGGTGAGGAAGGGAGCATACTTTCAGTGCTCTGGAAGGGTACATTATGTCTTTGCCAAATGTTGTGCTTTAGAGAGGTGCCAGCTGAGCAGAGGTCCAATGAATAAATGTGGAATAAATATTGCTGGTGTCAGTCGTTCTCCTCCTTACACGACTTCGACTGTGAGAGAAGGTTTAGCAGTGGCTCTGAGTCCCCTGACAACTAAGTGCATCTGTATGCCCCAGCTAATCCTTTCCGCTCTACGTTTTGAGGAGGTCTATAGGCAGGATGTCACAGCCTCATGTCCCCTGGGACAGACAGGAGGTCTCCACAAATGCTCCCTGGATCAGGGAAGAAATGCAAAGGAAGGGACAGGCTGCCTTCCCCTACACGTGCAGATAGTGAAAACACTGTCTTGGTCTATAAACTTGGTGGAAGACATCTATGACTCTCTTTGAAGTATAAGGCTTGCCAACCTCTACAGGAATGGAAAGAGTGATCATATTTTCATGGTAGCTTCTGTGTCTTATTTTTTTTTCTTTTTCTTCAAGACTCTGAGAATTGTGTGAACAACCACTTTTTCACCATCTTGGCAGTGAGATAAGAGGAGAAGGAAACAGAGATTGTCACCTCTGTAGCCATCAACCACACCTTCTCTCATTTTCCTGGAGAAGTAGAGATTTCTTTAAAATTCTGTGCTTGCAAAAGGTTTCTTTTCCATCTGTCCAGGTGTTCTGCTGCACTTTGAGTGATCTGCTCACAAAGAAACTTTTTCCCAGATCCTGTGTAGATGGATAAGCTCTCTCTTCTCTGAAATTTTCTGAAATAATAGCCTTTCCTAATTCATTTGTGATGTCTGTGATTTGTTCCAATCTCCATATACGGCAGGTCATGAAAATAATGTAAAAACACAGCACTAAAAAACCCTGGTATCTTTGTAGAGGAATGTTCATCCCTGTAGTTCATACACTACAAATATAAATGACATTATTGCTTCACAATCTACAGTAAAAATTTCCTCGGTATTATTTGAGAAATCAGATTTTTATATAATTTATGGATCAAAATTGTGGCTTTTCTGTGAGATCTCTTTTAAGTTTTCTTTAAATAAAATTGGTATTTTCTTTAAGGAATCCTGGCACTAGTTCTCTTGTGTGTGTTTATGGGACAGTGGGCATGCTGTTGTTTCTCTAGTCAATAAAGATTTCTCCAGTCAATAAAACTTGTCTAACATCCCTCTGTCCTGTTGATTATAGATTATTTATATCCTTTATTCTCAGGAAATTTTTAAATTTGCTTTGTGGATAAAGCTCTTCTTGCATGTGGTCTTTGGATCTAATCCATCACCAATGAAAACTATATTAATCCTACTGAAGTCAGTAGTGTTATGGAACTTTATAACAGGTGAGGTTTAACTGAAATTGTTCTGTGATTTTTTGGTCAGTAACCTATGAAGTATGCTTCTGGAGAGTCCTTTCCACCTTATACTCTTCACAATTTAAAACTACTGTGCTTCCCTTTAACGTTATCACGTTTGCATCTAATTCCTGCAGTGCCACACTTTAACACATTTTGGCAATTACACTTGACATAAAGAGCGTTACTTGCTAATTGACCTCCAGCTCCTTCAAATGAGGAAAGAGCAAACATAAAACCAGTCTTAAAGTCAAACGGGTCAAAATGAAGTCCAATGTCATGACTTAGACCATAGCAGTAGGAAGTTTTTATGGAAAGAGCATAAGCCAGCTCTGACACTAAGCATTATGAAACCTCAAGTCATTAATCAGCCTTTCATCTAGAGAAAGAACACACATTTAATTACAGCTGTTGTTCTTGCACTATTTAAGATTTTTCTCAACAGCAGAGTTTTCTCCTAAGTACAGTAGAAGTACTTGGCTTACCTTTGCTGTTCCTTCCTTTCTCCCATACTTCATGTACTGCATCCAGTGTCTCTGTAGAAGACTGGGTTGAATGTCTGAGAAGGATGTACAACTTCTATGCCTGAATATTAGAAGGAAAAAGGAGAAATTTATACCTCAGCCTTGAGTGTTCCTAGTAATATATCTATATCTGCATTGGGACATCCTGTTATGTATGCTTGCAACTCTTCTGTATAATAAGGATTTTCTGTTTGCCTTTGACTGTTCTCTTCTTCAGCCCAAATACAGATTAATACCAGTTTAATGGCAGACCTTTCTTCTGTGGCCTTGCAAGACAACAGCTGTGCACAGCATATTACCACTGATGCCAGCTGTATCACCTTCTGGCAACTAATGTATTGAATCAGTTACAAGTAATTTTAATTTTGCTTAATGACACAACCTTATGGCCTATGGGTTCAATACTGGACTCAGAGTTAAGGACTCTTCTTCCTTAGGTGTCCTACTTTCTCAAACAAAATCTCTGTTCATCCACTTTAGAAGCCCTATGTATCTAGACTGGCATTAATAAGGACCTTGTTTCATGTTACATCTTGAAAGAGTTATTGAATTCCAATAAATGGTAGTAAATGGAGGTAACCCACTGAGGCCAGAACCTTCCTGGCCAAAAAGAGTTAGATAAATTTTCATTAATGGAAATGTAAGATAATATTGAGGAAAAGAGACAAACAAAATCTTATCTTACAGAGAGACACAACTTATATTTAGTACATACTTGTGATAGTTAATTAAGCATAGCTAAAATAGGCTGCTATTATTTGGTCCATCATAATTTTACTTTTTATGTTAGTATTTAGCAAGGAAAGTCTTCCCGTCCAGAAGGCATACTAGAGGATGGCCCTGGAAATTTCCTTTGTATAGCATGGCTTAACAAATACAGCAGAACCCTTACTGACTAATGTCCACTTCTGACTAGATATCCACTTTTTATTCAAATATTTGCCATAACATTACATAACATTAAGTACCATTAAAGCCACAAACAATAGGAATTAACAATTGAATCTTTATTGTATTCCACAGTTAAAACTAGAGCATGGCAAATATTCTGGTGAATGTTTATTTACTAAAACTATTGTTTTGAGCAAACAGGATCATCTCTATAATTTTGAATAATATTTGACTGACTCACTCTAGATAACCAATTAAAATGCAATGTGGTCAACCTTGTTAAGGCAGAGGTAGAATTGTCACAGAATATACCTGAGATGTGAGAGTCAGTTCAAATCCTCTTCTACCTGATTCAACAGAGTTTGATCCAATATACCACACTTAGTAGTGACTGCTTAAATTGATGTGTGACGAATTGTGTGACAAATTCTGGATCAGAACTTCCTAAATACTTCAGGCTAAGGCAGTTCCACAAAGATATGTAAAATAGGCTTTAGAAAAACTATTGCAAACTATTTTTAAAATGCTCATAAAATGTCCTTGCTAATGCCTACTGAGTTTTTTTTTTTTTTTTGTATGTGTGTGTGTGTGTGTGTGTCTGTATATAATACATCAATGCATCAATAGATGACACAGAAGTGAATTCATTGCAGAACACCATAGGTTGCAATTATAAGCTTCCAAGAGATGAGAAGCGTACAATAAGTTCCTCACTTTCACATCAGGCTGAAGGAGAATTTTGAACCCCACGTTATTACCTGACTCCCACATTATTACTTGACTTCTGTTTTGCAGGGCATGAAATTTTAATGCATCCTTCTCTAATCTTATAAATTGTCTGTTATGTCTATTAAGAATATTCCAAAACAGATTTCTCTTTAAATTAAGGCCTTTTTTCTTTTCTTTTTGAAAATTATTTAAAAGAAAAAACAGTTTGGAATTCAAGAAAATATTAATTAAAAAAAAAGTTTTAAGTAACAAAAAATAAGTGTGCTTTTTCTGGTGTAACTCCATAAATCAATTTTTCTCTTTTAGAGATTTGGCCAATGTATTTGCTATCATGTGTTGGAATAGGATTAACTTTATAGTCTTGAAATGACTTGAAAATAAGGGAAATGTTACTACATTCATTTGAAAGATGAGAGAGTCTAACAAAGATAAAGATGTAGCATCTACATGAGATTTTTCTAAATATCTTTTATTGTCCACAACGATGTAAGTGACAAGAATATTCTCTGTCTTGGCAACTTATGCTGGCTCTAAATTCATTAAAATGTGAGGAGCATCTGAAATCTTAATTCTTACAGGTGGTGTCTTTGTCTAAAAGGAGAAAGCAATAGTTAGCCAATTAAACATTGCAGTTTTCTATGGAAAAAAAATAAAACAGATTGGGAAAACAAAGATTTTCTGAAGTATCATGTGAAAATTATGGAATCATTTTTAATGGGTAAAAAATGGGTTGGGACATGTCATAAACGTAACTGCCAGAATTTCTATTGTCTAGTGCTTAGATTAACTACAGTTTCATACAAGTCTTTTTCCCATTTTAAACCTGGTCATAGAGTTCATATTTCCTCTTGAAGGTGTTGTTTGATAGATTGCCTGTGACATATCATATATGATGGATCTCATGGATGATGCTCATGGAATTACACTTTAGAATAATGGGATTATTCTTTTTGCCAATGTTCTTGTATAATATACTTAATGGATTTAATGGCTTTTATAATACTTCATCCCTTTCTCACTTTCTCCTAGCACCTTCTCTTCTAATCTTGGCCAGGAACCAAGTTCATCTTTGATATCACACTGTTTAAGCTGATGGAGTTGCTTAGCATGCTGGGTCTAATTAGCCCTTGATATGCTTAGATGCAGCTGATATCAAGCTCTTTGTTGGTTTCCTGTGATGTCTTTGTTAAACTAATTGCCTGGTTTGACCACCTGTGAAAATGGTGAATTGCACTCACATAGATTGCAGTGGAAGACTTACTGAAATTGTTCAAAGTCTGGTGGTAAATATGTTCATGACTGTTCTCTTCAGAACTGAATAGTCAAAATATTTACTGAGACTAACTCAAGACTGAAATGGCATAACAGACCAGGTCACTCTAGAATTACTCTCATGACACTAAGCTAAGGTTTGCATAGGAAGATTGTCACTGCAATAACTTTGTAATCAGATATTTTTGAAAGTCAATATGAGGTCAAACCTTCTAGGGCATAGAAAGCAATCCTATCTTTCAGGTTACTCCTGTGACCCAGCAATTTCTCACAATGGTGGCAATGCCTTTAAGACTCTTATCATCTCTTAACTAGGATTTCAACCATCTTTGCCTCAAGAATTTAAGAGGTTTCTTCTTCCAACTGTCTCATCTGTCTCCTCTTCTCCAAGATATCATTGTTTACAGAGCAAAGTCAGTAAATAACGCCAATAAATTAGCCATCAAGGATGCCTTAGGTAAGAAATACTAATTTCATGGATGTTAACTCAGTATGGCTAAGTTATAATTGCAATTTTTTTACTATGGCCAGGTCCACTAGTGGAAAGCTTATAATAGGCTTTTATGAGCTAACTGTTTGAAAACAGAACAAAACACATGTAGCTAAGATCTGCTATTCTTTTGTAATTTGCATCTTTGTCTCTCTTAGTAGTTTGCTGACATCTCTGGGAGGAGTTTCAGGAAGATGACTTGAGACTGGGTAAGGAGTGGCTATCTGATGAAATAATTTAGGTAAGCTAATAATGAATATCCTCATCTTCCATAACAGGAGTGTTCAGGAGAGTTTCTTTTTGTAAAGTTTTACCCTACTCACTGTCTTGAAAAATTGTCCTTGCACATCAATCTCACTTTCTGTTTAACTGATGACAGCAGAAAGCTGTGTCTCCTGCTAGCTTTTAGAGTGATGGAAGTACCACAGCAGGATGAGCTGGCAGCAGGAAGTGGGACACATTGTTATACCTGCATATGCATATCATGCATTCCATGCATATTTTGTATGCATGTAAAGAGACTTCTTTGGGCCTGTCTCATTGCTAATGCATGACTGCTGAGGCCAGTAGACTAATCCAAATTACCTCATTACACTCACTGAAAATAAGGCATCATTCTTCAGATAATTTGTCTAAATCTATTTTTATCTACAGCAAATATGAGGAGCATTTTTTAAAGCTATTAAAATTTCAAATCTGATAAGTAGGTACATCAAAGAAATCAAATGTTTCCTAGGTTAGTGCAAAATAGAACAGGTGAAACTATAGTCCCTGGTTAAATCCGAGTAAGTAATTCCTCTGAAATTCAGTGAGTATGGATCATACTCTATTTTTATATTATTTACTCTTAACAATATGAACTTTAAATGGCTACATTCCTTTTGTTATATACTGAGAATGCTGTGGATTCACATTTGAATGAATTTAGTCGATTATTCAATTTTCTGTAGTGTTGAAATATCCTAAGAACAGGACAGCCCAGTTGAAAATTCCACAGCTTCTAGTTTTTCTAAATTAATGCATAATTTGCTGAGAAATCAAGAGATTATGCATAGATGGATCCCAAATAAAAAGAATAATGAAGCTGTACAAAAATAGAAAATACCTGATTTGTGCTTATATGACATAAGCAGGAGAAAGGCTATGTTTTTTTTTCTCAACTGAAAAAGAAAATCCCTTTATTTTCTGTCAAAATTTGATTTTTTTCTACAAGAAGGATCAAAGGAGATACAGAGGGAGGCACAAGTCATGTTATCAAACTGTGTACAGAAGTCAGAAATACAAGTTTCACTTGGGAAGAAAGGCCACTATTCGGGCCTATCATTTTGCAGAGTTGTAGAAGATCCATAATTTTCACAGTAATTCTTGCATAGTCAATTATCCCTATTTTTCCCGCCAACAGACAGAAGAAGGGAGCATATAGCAAGCATGCTGTGAAGAATTTGTGATAGGAAGACAAAAAAGAAAAAAAATGGTTAGACAAATTTGGGGCTTCTGTATAAAATTCAATGTTTATAATAATATACTGCTCCAAAGATATTTCTTCCAGGACTATACCAAGCTGTGTGGACAGCTGTGAACACATGTGTCTCAGGAAATCACAGCCTTGCTAAAGATTCTGGCTGGGTTTGATCACAAGGTATTTTCACAAAACTATGTTTCTGTTTTCCAGAACTTTAGAAAATGTAACATTAAGAAGCTAAGCTTGTTTTTCAATAGCTTTCTATGAAAGTGGTAGGAATGGAACCACCTCCAGTCTTTGTATGCACATAGGAAAACTCTCAATCATTTTCTACTATCTGCTCTGAAAGCCTACGTGCTGCATTGGAAAAGGCTTTTTTTTCCAAAAGAAAATGCATAATTGCTTGGTGAGTCAAAGTAGTGGGCAGAAGGCTGCAGCCAAAACTCACTTGCCAAGGGAAGCTGAGGTCACGGATGAGGAGACCAAGGACATGGGAGATGTGGAAAGCAGCTTGTTGTATACATTTCATAACCTCTCACTGAAAGCAGGGTTTTTTTTTTTTTTCCTGAGACTTTTTTATAATGCTTTGACAGAGTAGTCTGTGCAGTATGAAGCACCAAAGTGTTTAGGTTCAGGACTTATAATACACTTTATTGTCTTAATTTTAGAGCATAGAAAAGAAGCATAGAGGGATCAAAGCTAGGGAGTATTAAAAACATATTCGTAGTCAGTCAAGTTTATGATCCAAAAATAACGATGCCACATCCATTAGTTAAAAAAAAAAAGCAAATTCTGCAGTTGTTTCATATGAAATATAGTTTGCTTGCAGTTTTAAGACAAGCTATAGTGCTGATTTCTGAAACAAGCAAAAACAGTGGTGTTGCAGCTATTTTTATATAATACTGCTACTATTCCCAATTCTGAGAAATTAGAAAGAGATTTTAAGACTGTGAACATCTGATTAAAAACAGAATAACTCGCATGCAAGGGGATTAGCTTAACATTATGTCACTTCATAACTGACACCTGACAATAAAGTCATCAGAGGCCCCCTTGCTTTTCTCCAAAAAGTATACTAATATTATAGGCCAGACCTGCGTCCAAGAAGAAATATTTATATCAGAATAAAACTACGAAAACTGATAATAAATTATTCTCAGTCCCAAACAGGCTACTTATTACTTTGTGTAGCCGGTGAAAAGGAGACAGAAACAGCTCCATCTCAGCACTTCCTCTAGCTCTTATGCTTTGAAAGAGTCTTTTAGCAATAATGTGATTTATTAAATACAATCACAATTTCAGTAGCTTTACCACTCTCCCATACATTCCTTGACTACTATTTTGAACTCTTTTGACAACTAATGATCAACTGCTATGAAACACTGAATTAGTACTGCCACTATCCCTAATAAGACTGTAATGCTCTAAAGCGCCAAAATGAGTGAAATTGAAAAAAAAAAAAAAAAAAGATTTTCATGACTGCTTTGCGTTTTACAAGAATGGATACCACTCAGTTTTGAACCAAACTCTTTCCAAATTTCCAAACCCTTTCAATTATCAAAGTCCTTTTGTATGTAGTGTTTACAAAACCATATTTGTCTATACTTACTTTATACTTGTTTTATTAATATTTTAGATATGCTCTAGCTATGAGCAATGCCATAAAGATAACAATTACTATAGCGCACCAAACTTACTCAAGGATTACAGTGGTGTTATAGGACTTAAACACA
The DNA here is from genome assembly GCA_013398345.1 of Nothocercus nigrocapillus. NCBI lineage: Eukaryota > Metazoa > Chordata > Aves > Tinamiformes > Tinamidae > Nothocercus > Nothocercus nigrocapillus. The sequence goes on from WBNA01000558.1 coordinate 121,609, forward strand.
TGTATGCAAATAGCAATATAGAAAATTACCACTGTTTTTTCTGATTGGGACTTTGTCGCTTAAGTATGGTTCATTATTGTGGTATTTATACGTGTGCATAGGAATGATATATGGCTTCCTTTGGAGCACAGCTGAATCTTTTTGACAGATAATGATTGCACAGAAGCTGACTAAGAAGAGCTGTTTCAGTTTAAAGAGTCAGCAGCCTCTTAAAACAGCCAAGTTGACATTTCTGTGCTCAACCAGGATAAGTTCAGTTTGAAGTACTAGCTGAAAGTAGAACATAACATAATCCATTATGGATGGATGTTTAGGAGAAGAGTTGTTCTCAGCACAGATATGCTTGTAATAAGCTGTCACATGAGCTGCTACATATGGGATTTCAGTAAATAGAGTGGCAAGTCCTCCAGCTTTGCAGAGGACATGCATCTGCAGCAGTATAACAGAAGAATTAACTGAAACATAACACAGACTCTGGAGGGTATAAGACACAAGGTCAAGTGGTGCAAGATGACAAGCAAGAAGAAATTAAAGATGAACCCAGAAACAACCACCAGGAACAACCAACACAGTGAAAAACAGTTTCATTTCACAGCAAAATGCTCTTTTGAAATGGGGGAGGGGAGGTGAAAGAACTGCAGACAAGGAGCAGACTTGCCTACTTTGCTCTCACCTTTCAGTCTCTGTAAACTCTATTGCTTAAGAGGGAAGATGCAGAGAGAGAGAGAGAGAGAGAGAGAGAGAGAGAGAGAGAGAGAGAGAGAGTCCACAAGTGTGTGCTAAGCTTTCCCTAACAGAGCAATCAGTTTGCAAGCTAATTTTTGCCTTCCTCCTTCCAATACAACTCTTATGGTATGAGTAAGGCAAGAGGAAGATTTCTTTTCTTGCTAACAGTTTAAAGACAGTTCTGAGGCAACTGAAGGACAATAAGGTCTCATGCAGTTAAGTCCATTATTTCTTAGTTAAGTAGTATAAGTAAGAGGGAGAACAGCAACAGAAATACTGTTTCATCTACATGTTTGTAGCTTTTATTCTCTTTTTTTCCACCTTCTGGTCTTCTAAGAATGGCAAGTGTGTTTTATAACTCTTCCTTTTTCCTTCCCCTAGTCCAGCATAGTAATGATGTGGACTTTTAGCTCATCTAAGGCAAACTATTCTAAAGAAATCTAAGGCAGTCAGGTTATTGGACAGCCAGCATGAAGACCTACCACTTACTGATTACCTATGGCTGCCCCAGGAGCTGGCAGGAGCCTGATGCAATTTTGAAGATCCACAGGCTCGGTGGCAACAGATAAAGCAGTTGGTACAACCTACAATTTGCTGGTAGCCTTGCAAACCCCATCTATTCCTAAGCCCTAGGGCAGAGTACCTCTTTCAAGGCTCCAGTGCTTGCAAATTAGTTAGGGAATTTCTATCCTCCCTTCTACTGCTCCCAGAGCAGCTTTTTTTTTTTTTTTTTTTTTTTTTTTTAAAAAAAAGAAATCAGTGGGACATGGGAAAGAGTGGCATAGTGATTGCACTTTCAAGGACTATTATTCTGTTCTTGAACAAGAAGGTTGTTTCAAACAAAGAATTTTAAAACATACTAGTAAAACATACTAGTATTAAGGTCTGCCACCAACTCCACTACAAAGCCCTTGGAAAGTCTGTGGAGCAGACATTTTGAACATTTAATGTTGTGCTGCACAACAGCAGGTATGTAGCGAGGCAGTTTGAACATATTGTGTTTTTTTTTAAAAAAAAATGGTACAAGGGAGTTACTCTCAGACTTCTTCAATCAGCCACACAGAAGAAAACCTACAAAAACTAAAAGTGTGACTTTCCCTCAACTATAGGTGCTAACCCTTCCACAGAGGTGCAGAAGTCAGACTGTAGTGGAGGTGGAAATTTTTATTATCTGTAGAGTTGTAAATAATAGTGCAAAACAGAATTCAGACCTTGGAGGGAAAAATACTTAATTTTGATAATGGTCAGCAGAGACCACTAACAAAAGAAGCTTGTAATGCCCAGATCTCTAAAGAAGCACCAAGAACTCATAGTAGTTACATGTTATCCAAACAAACAAAGTATAGTTAGCTTAGAAGAAACAAGAATTGCTGTTCAGGCTGGTTTGCTGCCAGCCTAACTACAAACTGCTGTCTAAGGAAGTTTGAAGGCCAAAGTCACCATGAGGATGAGGAAGATGAGGAAGGCGGGACCACCAAATTGAGGAACAAGACCCCCTTCTGGAATGTGTGCAGACACAATCTTAGAAGGATTGTATAACAGAAAGGCAGAGATTTGCCCACCTCTGGGTGGCCTCCTGGCATGTAGTGGCCTTACGTGACGGGACACCCCAGGAATGAAACGAGAGGGCTGACTCAGGTGGGATGGAGACTTCCAACATCGAGGCCACCAACGTCTCCTATGGGGAAGCCGAATCCTGAGCTCATCTGGCACACAGACTTATTCTCCCTAGCATTTACCTATCTTCATTAAGGTATCTCCAGAACAACTACATCAAGCACAAACACTTGCAGGACACATGAGTTCATGCATTCAGCCTTAAAACATTTATTTACATTTCAGATGGATTCTAGGTATATTCAGTCTGTCATGAGACATGTTATTTTTACATAACCTAAGAAAACCGCAGTTTATATGTATGTTCTTAATACACTGCAGAGAAGGAACATGAATTAATCCTGTCTGTTAAGTTCAGAAGACAGCATTTCAGACTTGATTCCTAATCTTCTTCCTCCTCCAAAAAGCTTTCAGAAGGAATGAAGGCAATTGTCTGCTTTGTAAGGCAAATGTTTTGAATTAGGTACTCCAGTAGGACATCCAAACACTCCTTTGCTTTAGCTGCTCTCTCTCTACTCTGAGAGAGAAGATCTCTAGAAAGATCCTGGAAAGATGTGGCATCAGAGAAGGAAGCATGGATATCTTCAATGTGGGTTTTGATCTCATGAACCTGCTCTTGCATGTCTTTGGGGACATTGTGAATGCCAGGCATCAGGTCATGACAGATGTCCTTTAAGAACTGGGTAATATGACAGACTGCTCTCAATGCACCAGTCTCTATTTGCTGAAAAGAAACATTAGAGGCTTAAAACAGAATTTTCTATACAGAAGAGCTATACGTTAAGCAATGCTCTGCATTAGGATAACATATTGCACTGCTTGCTGGTGTACCTCAGGCTGGACAGACTCCAGGTGTTCATTTCCACAAGGCTGCTTCTTACTCCATTCTAGCCACAAGTGCTTTTGCTTCTCCTGGACCCTTTGAAGATTAAATTCCACAGACTCCTTGAACCAGTCAATCTAAACATTGAGAAGACAATGTTAAATTCAAAGAGCAAAACTACAGATTAAAACTATATGGATAAAACTGTACTTATACTACTACTTGGCTTCTAAGAAATTAGTTTAGGCTGTCAGTATAAAGCTTTTAATAGAAGATTTTCTGATAGCCCTATTTATAGGGCTATATTTATTCTTTGACTAAAGTTCTTATAGTAGGAGAAAAACAAAAGAAACAAGGAGCTGCACATTTACTGCCTTATATAAAGGCATTTAACTTAGTTGTGCTTGTATATATTCTGAGGTGTCTATCAAACAAAACATATGCATAAAACAAGTGTCCTGACACATCATATGCAAGTGTTTGACCTTTTGACTGAAGTTATTCTTTTTTACACAAGTTTATACCACACCCCTGTTACAATCCTGTCAAAAACAAACAAAAAAGACTTGTGACATGAATACACTCAATTACTAATTGATCAAATACTTTTTTCCCCCCCTCCAGAAATGCCAGCCTTTGCTGAATGAGATCCTTCATTAGAAAGGAGAGTATTAGCTACTTGTTAACTCTCCAGGTATAGTATGTATACAGGTTGAACTGAGAAGTAAATAGCTGTTCTGGTTAAACTTAACTAGAAAGACTCTAACTTGAACACCATTTGAGAAGCCTACATGCTTCCTTACCAGAACAATTGCTTCCTGAATCTGGGAGATTAATTCCTTCATGCTTTGACCAACTTGTTTCATTTTCAACATGGAGTGGTGCCGGATTCTTTGGCAGAATTTGGCAGGAAGAGATTCCACATATCGAATGGAATCCTGGGGCCTTCTCCATTTTTGCTGCTCCTTGGAAGCACCTTCAAAAGTTTTCAGAGATCCTGTGAACTTAGCTGTAAACATCAATAAACATCATGTTTTCCAAGGGACAGAAGCAGACTGCTGAAAGATGACTGCACATCTTTCTGGCAGAGACAAATAAACTAATGCATACTTGCTTCTTCTGCACAAAAGGTTTAAATCTTACATTTTATGGATATATCACTATGAGCATTCATGCAGCCATCATATAAACCATGCATACATAAGCAAATTTTGACTATATCAAGGCAGGAATTAGTGTTTTTTTTCTCAAAACAGTGAATTGTCATAGACCTGAAGGATTAAATCTAGTCTTCAGGGAAAGTCTATTCTTTAATCCACCAGAAGAGAGCATTGGCTTAAGACAATTTAAGTGTGGCATACAACTTCATAACAGCCATTGAGAAGTGAAGAAGTTACCAGACTTGAACATTTTTAGCTTGGATGTCAGTGTCAGGGTGGTTAGAAATCAGAATTCATTTTAGATAGCTATTTATATTCAGTAGGATGCCATATAGCATCTATATTCCTTAGAGGGAAGGATGATTTTTTGAAGAGTCCTTTGAAAGACATTTTGAAGGCAGTATTTGTTACTTCATCTTTAGGCTGCTAGTTTCAGAGTTCCCTGTAGTATGCCAAAGGTGGTTTTGTCACCAGGGTTAGGAGTTGCTTTTTGTATTTTTATTTAAGCAAACATATTGATTAGGAGTGAATAATCTCCTGTCTTGAATAGCTGGGATTGATTCATCTCGGTTAAAATAGAGTCTGTTTTCTGAATGTATTATCAAATAGAAGCCTTACTACCACACTTACTACCTTCAGTATTTAGCCTGCAAGTAGGGAGTCAAGAATTAATGCTTAACAGTAGCAACAGATTCATTATATTCTTGAAATACTGAACAATTTTGACAAACCTTTAACTCTTCCTTAGCAGTTTGGAAAGCCAAGTGATTCTCAAATAAAGGACAGTTTTAGACCTGCTTTCGCCTGTGAAAAAACTTAAATATCTTGCTGTTATGTAGATAACATCTGTGAAACAAACTTTCTATAGAAAGATTAATCAAGCATCTCGATTTAGTTAGCTTCAAATCAACTCATTCTAGAAACCTAGTCATGTTTGCTTTTCCCATGGACATGATATGAATTACTCACCCATTTGTTCTTCATCTGAAGGTAAGAAAACATCATCCAAGTCGTCCGATTCCACCAGATATGTGGTGAAACTGGCAACAGCTTGCTGGGCCACTCTTGATTCTGGAGATATATCTATGCTGCTACTTCCCCTTGACTGGGAGGCCTCCTGCTCATTCGTCTTTACAGACTCTTCCGCTCTTTCCATCTTCAGTTACAGAATCCTTTCTCTCCTCACCACTTGATACAGAAGAAATGAGTTCTACAGCAAAGAGTATTTAGGAAGGCAAGAAATAATATTGACATATTTAATAGGCCAGAGTTTAGCTATCAACTTATCATCATACTTTTCTACACTATTTCTGGGTGCATTCCTGCTTTTTCTCCCATGTTATGCAAGAGCATAGTTAGAGTCTACCCATCACGTTAAGTACACATTTCCCTCAATGACTAGAGCACAGGAGATGTGTTACAGAAGTTTGATATGAAAAAGCACTGTAAGTGCTTTTAAGTGATCATTCACAGAGCATTAATATTTGCCCAAGGCTAGCCATTCCATACTAATACTTCCATATTATGGGAAGTCCATGTCAATGGAGGGATGCTTAGCTCTGTTGCTAAGCAGAGAAATGCAAACATCATTCCAAGTTTCTTTAGATAAAAAGATATAACAGGAAAAGGATAATCTATGATATTATCAAGAAAAGATAGTCTTTTAATAAGCTGGTTAAAAATAACACTAATGCAACAGAATGTTTACCTATAGCTCATCTGCAATAAGCATTTTAGAAACACTTGTTTATTTCTCCTAAGAGTATATGATAAAGCTAGGGAAGGGGTAGCAAGTAGCTCTGAATCTAATGTCACTAGATAAAATGATACATATGCTTGTGTTCTTTTCACATCAGTCACTTCTAGGTCATGCTAGCAAATACTCTTCCTTGCTAGAAAGTATGCTAGCAAATACTCTTCCTAATATTCTCTCAAAGCTGAGAAAAAAATAATTCAAGATCTTTGACAGAACACTAGAAATTGCACCTATAAAGCTGTTTCCAGAAGGATTCCATCACTTACAGCATACTGTGAAGGAACTACACACAGTAACTGCTTCTATTAGCAGCAGTATAAAAGATAATGAGACTGAAGCTGCACTTGTCCTCTGCTCCAAATACCCATCTCAATAGCAGTTACCCTCAAGAGGGAGAGTTTTGACAAATGAAGTCAAAGGAGTCTTCCTCATAAGTGAGGACCACATCTTACAGAATCATAATGGTTGGAAGAGACCTTCAAGATCAAGTCCAACCACAAGCCCTTCAACACTATACCTGTTAAGCCATATCCACAGAGGCCTCATCTACACACTTCTTGAACATTACTAGAGATGTTGACTCAACAGCATCCTTGGGCGGCCTATTCCAACAATTGACTGCTCTTTCCATGTAGAAGTTCTTCCTAATATCTAAACTGAACCCCACCAGCGCAATCTAAGGCTATCTCATCTTGCCCTTACCCCCACCTCACTGCAAACTCCTTTCAGGAAGTTGTGGAGAGTGATAAGGCCTCCCCTGAGCCTCCTCTTCTGCAGGCTAAACAACCCTAGCTCTGTCAGCCACTCCTCATAAGGTCTCTTTATGATAAAGGGGTGTAACTGCATTGGTCAAACTAGTATTTTATTCTTCACATAAAACAGGAGAGTTGAACAAAAGTTGTGATAAAACCATTGTCACATGCTGTTAAGACTAGACAGCTGTGTATTCCTGTTCTGGTAAGGTACTTCATTACAGATCTACCCCAAAAGTGTTTCCTTCCATTTTATTTTTTTTTAGTATTATATAATCTCTTCCTTCCTTCACTGTATGCTTGCTGCCTTCCATTGCTACTAAGATGTAATTCTTCAAGGATGTTCTCATTGGGAGAATTTAACTAAGGCATTGCTGGCTACATTTTTCCTAAAAAGTCAAGAAACAACCAAGACACCCTAGACTTCTCATTTTGCTCATATAGAAGGCTTTATGGCTCAGATATTATAGATAATGATGTGTCTTATATTTTTACAAGATGGCAGTCATAAAACCAAAAGTCACAGTATTCAAGAGAAGCTTTTAATTGTGCTCATAACTCACAGCATTCTTCCCTACTGTCCAGCCAGCATGTTTCTCAGGTTAAAAAAATTAAGTTATGATTGCTAATTGAGACTACAGAGACAACTAAGTTTTTTTTCCCCCTATTCCAATTAAAAGGAAGGAAAGCTTAAAGTTTTTACAGTTTTATGCAGATTGTTACACAGCTCTACTTTAAAGAGCCTGTTAGATAGCACCAAATCCAAATTCAACAGTCTGATTCCTGTTACTGATAAGCCCTTTCATATTACCTCTAGATGATGAACAGAGCACACCTTACTCTTGGTATGTAAGTACAAGCTTATGCCCTCTACTTGAAGCTAAGGATACTTCTGTTAAGAGATTTTGGATTTGTACCAATTGCATTCCCTCATTAAAGAGGGCCCTTCCAAGATCCTCAGTTTTAAGCAGACTCAAATGCCATCAACTTCTCAGATACTTTATATATGAGTATATATTTATACAGAAGTGCACAAATCTATCCAGAGCAGAGCTCCTTCCCTATTTAAAGGCAAATGATTCCCTTTTTCCCTTAATAGAATTATTTTTCCAAATATTGAAAAAACTTCATTTAAGATAAATCCTTAGAAAAATATCTTGGGGAGAAACTTTAAGTCTGAGTTGAAAAGGTCTTGCATTGTCTTTTAAACTTGCAAATTCTGTAGTCTGTTTTTTACATCTTATTGGACATGAAGTTGCAGGGTATTTCCAGTTAGTTTCCAAAGACAAGTTTCCAAACAAACATTTTTGTTTGGTGCCATGTTCATTTATCTCCGTCTCTTTCTCTTCTACAGAGGCTATTATTATAAATAGGTATCAAAGCATTTTATTGACCTAGCTCTCTTAGCAAGAAAGAAATCAAATAGAAATAAGGCTGAAGTGGTTGCTGGTCACTTCCCCCTGAAGTCTCAAGATATGAAGTGCATTAACTTTACAATAACTTATTGTCTATAAAAGTTACCCAATATTTCTTCTGTAAGCAGTCTTCTAGCTTTTAGAAGCATGTACTTACCTTGAGGTTTCACCATCTGTGTTAAGAAATAGCTATCTGGATTAGCCAGTGTGATCATACTACTTTACCTAGTAAGTTTTAGAAGCTAAGTATCAACAGAAAGCTATTAGTCAGATTATTTTCTAATTTTCTTGTTAGTCTTTACCATAAGGGCATTGTTTTGCTAGGAAGGTACATGTTAGTACTTCTAGAGTAGAAGTTGTTTCTTCATCAAGAACCCTTGAGAAGTGTTAAATGGGCAATTTAGACTCAACAAGCTGTTATTCTATACTTTCACAGAACCAGTATCTTTAGTTTCAGCTTTTAGCATCCATTTTATGCTTTTTTCCCCTGTAACAAGGAGTTAGGTTTTCCTGCCATGGAAACTTAATTAAATATACATACAAACATATAAACATACATATACCTTAGGGAGTAGAAATACACATGGATCAGGCAGAAAGAAAAGCTGTTATTAGAAAGAAAGCTGTTGTTAGAACAGCTAATAACCAAAATCATATGCACTTACTAGTGTTACTACAATTTCCCCTTCCACCATACTCTTACCTAGCTATTCTTTATCCAACCTAGATTGTAGAAGGTAGGTCTGCTCACCTTATATATCAAAATGATGAACGAGCTTAGGACATGGAAGCCCAGAAGCACAAGAAAGCAATCAGATGATGACAGATGGCTGGAATTACATTTAATTCCATCACTTAGTCCTTGTTTCTGAGGTAGTGGGTTTTATCTGCATGCAGCTGCATCTAATTCAATATCCTTTTCCTTTTTCTATATGCTTTTTCTTTTTTCTGTATCAGAGAACAGTTATGGTTAGAAGGAACCTCTGTAGATCACCTAATTCAACTCCTCTATTCAAGCCAGGTAACTTAGAACAGTTTTTTTGGGGCTGTGTTCAGTTGTTATTTTTGAGTATCTCCAAGGGCTGAAACTCTACAGTCTCACTGGGTAATCTATTCCAATGATTGTTTATCCTCATGGCTTTAAGAAAAACCAAAACAACAACAACAAAAACTACTAAAAAACTCTAAACATTTAAATATAATTTCTGGTATGTCAGTTTGTGTCCATGGCAGAAAAACAATGGTCAAGACAGAAATGGATAGCTCATGGGAATTATAATTATTTTTTTAATTAAAAATAATTTTTTAAATTCTAAAAAAAAAAAAAAAACAGAAACAAAAACAAAAAAGAGTCATGAAATGTTTCTGTTCTGCTGCACAGTAGCTGCTCAATGGGAGATGTATGGTAAGATGTTTGGTGCTGAGTCAGCAAGGGTAGCAAATCACTCCTTTTGGATGAACTTTGCTTGAATTTTGCTCATTATAAGCTCATTTTAATGCCAACGCACCCATCTGTCCTAAAAGTTACCCGCCTCCAAGGTACAACCACTCCTCACTGAATATGGGCTCTAGATTTTCAATTGACTGTACCCTTAAATTAAAGTGAAAGACTTTTTCACCAATCGATAACAGAAGTAAGTATGACTACAGTCACTGAAGCTCCACCTGAATGTAAAAAAATGCATATATATATGTAAAAGGTGAACTATGGAGAAAAGAACGAGGAGGGAAGACTCCATCGTAACTTCCGGGATCGGTTGACATGCTGATCCCCCTTTCCTCCCCTTGGGTTGGGATGCTGCCTGAGGAGACTCCTCGAGACTGAGAGCGCTCTCCCATCTTCTGAGATGAGTGATGTTTGCACATTTGTACATCAGAGCCAGCTAAAAACCCCACGCTATAGTGGAGAATTTTCTGAATTGACATCTGAAATTTCATTTGTACGTATTGCATTTGGATAAATCATGCTATTTGTGAACTCGATTCACTGTTTGGAAAGCCATCGAACCTAAAGTCAACAGACTGTTCGTGAATCCGATACTGCCAGAGTCAGGCTGATAGTTGATCATGCAGTGATGCAGTGAACTCGATTCACTGCTTTGAAGGCGATTGAACCTACAATTGATGAACTATTTGTGAATCTAGTACTGCCAGAGTCAGGCCTGTAGACACCGCAGTATTTGGTGTCTCTCTTTCCTCTCCCTCTCCCCGCTCGCCCCAACGCTCCTTAAAATTGCAACACTCAGAAACAAAAGAGGGAAGATGGGCAGCCAGCCTTCATCTGATAATTAGAAAAAAACTAAATGAAGAAGCAAATGCACAGATAGGGGCTCAGAAAGAAGAATAAATACATGGACTATATGTGGAGGAAATAGGAGCTTGGAGAAGGTAAAGGACATGTGTTTGTCAGTTTGAGCTGTTACTACAAGTTACGTAGTTCAGAAGGATAGCTAATGGCATTATTTTTGTAACTGAATGATAAAGCACAGTTTAGCAAGTGTCTTCTCTTTCCAGTTTTTAGGTTTTTAAGGTGACTCTCATTATGTCGTATATGTATCTGCTTATATGTAATCATGTTAATCACTCAGAGGAGTGACTTAGTATGCAGCCTGCTTTATTGAAGAAGAGGTAGGTCCTTCTTGTAGTAGTTGTGATGGATGTACTCCTTCCCCAGCTCATCCTGACTTTTCACATGTAGCCCTGTTCAAGTGTTAACCACCAGTGATCCTGGTAGTTGTCTCCCTGATTTCTTCCTCCACTCAGACATTAATCATCAATAACAGTCCTGTTGGCTGCATCCTGATGGGGAGATAAGGGTAATTGTGCATATACCACCCAACAGCCATTTCTGAAATAAAAGAATGACTATAAATCATTCATCTTATCACATAAATATGCGGACAGTCTGAGAGCCCATTGAGCTCTCCTTGCATGGCAGCAAGCTGCACACCAGGATCTCCCCTTGAGCAGGGATGACTCTCAAGGATACTCCTTGGGGTTGCCCCCACCACCATGCATTCCATGATGGTAGTATTCTGCTGGTATTCATGCATACACACTTTTTCTGACTTCTTCTGTTACTGACTTCATGTAAGCAGAAGTGATCCACAACAACTAGATCTTTATCTGAAAGTGGATGAGTTGCCCATCTCCTTGCAAAAGGCAGAAGTATGATAAAGGGAATGCATCTTTCTCACATGACTTAGGTAGACAGTTAATGGTTTTAGTGCCTAAAATCTCTTTTTGTGACACTTTTCTTTTGAGAGGACGATGCTTTTTCTAAGTGGGTATTTCTTGCCTTATGTCAATCCAGAAGCAAGACTGGCATGGAAGAACAGAGATTTTCATATTTTAAATCCCTGCAATTACTTTGTAATTCCATTGCCCTAATATCTATGTGTTCTAATGAAAGCCACAGCTCTGAAAGCCTTTCTAAAGGAAAACTGTAAATTGAACTTTATTTTCGGTTTGAGTATTTGAGTTTGGGTAGTTGGGTACTGCATTTTGGAAGCCTAGCAAGACATCACAGTTTGCATGAGAAAAACTATCTTAATCTTTTTTTTTTTTTCTTTTATTATTGAATATGATCTAGAAAACGGTGGTTGTTATGTACAGAGGTATTATCTAGCCTCTCTGCTTTTGCTAACTTAGGGCGAAATATAATTGTATTGAGCAGTTGTAGCTTTAACCTGATCTCAAGAATTTCTAGTAACACAGGTGCAACAGCTTCCCTGTAGTGTTGTTACAAATTGTAGCAATAACAAGTAATTTATTTCTTCGATTTTGAGAAGCCACACAGATCAAGAATATATATACATACATATATATATATATATGTATTGGAGAATGTAGTTATGTAAATTTCTCATGGTAGAGAATTCATGCTTCTATGTTTATTTTAAACAAACAACAACAAAAAAGCATTATTTAGTACAGAACTTTCGAATTACATACATATCCTTAAATTAATATTATTTATTTTATTTTTTTTTTCAGAAAGAATAGAATGAAGCGTCTGTCTTTGAGGACCTAAGAAATGAATGTAACTTCTTGTATATTTTCCTTCTTTGTCTTTAACACTATCTTTGGTCAGTCTCCTGGCTGGACTATGCTCAGCTGTTACAGTGAATTTCAGATAAATTATTTTTGCATAACTAGTGATGAATTAGTGGTGGGGTTGCTTGAGAAATGGGTCAAGGTCATGACAAAGAGGTCAGAAAGTAACTATAAAGATATCTGAGCAGCTATTTTAGAGGAAAAAAAAGAAAGAGAGAAAGAACACAAAAGTATTCTTTCCAGCAAGAGGGGTAACACTTTAATTCCTAGATCTGGAATGAAGCCAAATGACAGATGCCAGGGGGAGTTAAAGCAGTTAACAGGGCCCTGCTGAAAAGCAAAGAACACTTATAATTTGAGAGGGGGAATGGTAGCAATACGCACAAAATTCTGTCCCTCCTATCCCCACCCCAC
>WBNA01000558.1:134762-144813 GCA_013398345.1 Nothocercus nigrocapillus
CCAGTCACAGAAAAATTTGTATCAAAGCAGAGAAAGGATTCTTATTGCATTATTCAAGTAAAGTGATAAAAACGTAGCAGAGCTCCCTGGGAGTTATTTTGTTCTTCTGCAAACTGCAAGAGTTTTAAGATTTCAGCTGTAGAAATATATATCTGAAAAGACTTGTTCCTTGCCCTTAGGATGGAGAGTCTTAGATGTAACCCCATCTGGGAAAATGTTGAAAATGGAACAGTGAGTAAGAATTAACAGAAATATTAAGTGAGGATCTGGTTTGTGGCACAGGAAATGTTCTCTGCTTCTCCCCCTGTTTTGCCTTTCTTTTTTTTTCTGAATTACTTCGAGTGTCAGGCATATGAATTTTAACAACTCCTCCATTTCACATGATGTGGTAGACAGATGCCAACACTTGCCTTGCACCCTTCTTTGACCATAAAAGAGATGCTCTCTCTGACTTGTGGATATGTTGCCTCTTAAACTTCTTGGTCCGTTCAACCAAGCACTTTTTTCACCTCCAAATTTTCAAATTATTTACCAAGAAATAACCAAAATTTTTTTGCAAAGTGTCAACAGTTTCATTTAGGTGATTCAGTAAGAATGAAAAAACGTGGAGGTGTTTGTACTCAACTGAACTGTTGTGTTAAAAAAGACTTTCTGTTTTGTGGATGTGCTTGTAAGAAGATTCATATTTCAATAAAAAAGCTGGAAAATGGGGAAGGGAGGGACAGTCTGTGTAGCTTGTTTTTCAGTCCTTATGGAATTTATCTCAAAAGCGTAGGATATGTTTCCTCACAAAATACGTAAAAGATGCAGAACTGAAAGATCAATTCATCTCACCATCTCATGTGTACACAGACTTGCTCTATTCAAGCTAAAAATATTTAATACTTTCAGTACCTTTTCCAATCTTTTATGTTCTGCAATCCCAGAAATTATACAACTGCAAAACAGAAAAGCTTTATGCTAGTACTTCCATTAAAAAGTTCTCTGCAGAGTTTCCAGGTCACAAGAAACGTTAAAATATTTTCTCTTCAAATAGGAAGAAAATCATCTTGAAAATGAGAAAATTCCTGTAAAAGAGTGCTTATGACCCTTGAAAAGTTGCAAGAAAATAGCTGAGATTAAAGATAAAAATATATTTAATGAGCATAAACAAAATCCTACATAATTTTATTTTAATATTTTGGGTCAGAATATGTTTACTCATGTTAAACAACAAACTGAAGAGAGGCATTATTGGATGTATGGAATAAAATGTGAAAGGCAGAGGAGCAGGTGCAGCTCCAATGATCCTTCCAACAACCGGCATCAGAATTTGAATAGCAGTGAGAACTCCTCTGCCTTTTCACTCTTGAAATTTCGTTCTTCAAGTCAGACTGGGCTATACCTTTAAGCTGTGCTGATGATAACTCCACCTGCTCTGAAAAAAATGAGAAGCTCATTGTTCTGGTCTGTCAAAATCTTTGAAAAATATCCAGAGAAACAAAAAAGAAAATATTGAATACAGTCAGTAATGGCATTCAGAAATTGCTTTCATTATTCCAAAGCTGTAACAACATGATGTGTTGAGCCACTGAAATGGATTAATTTTAGCTGCAGGGTTTTCTCTAGGGTGGTAGTGGAATGCTGTTCAGCAGGTCCAAAGTTTTCATAATGATTTGCCTCTCTTTTTCCAGAATATGGTAAGACTTACCTAATAGTAGAACCATATGCAGGCCTACAGAAAGAAATCAGTATGTGTGAGGGGCGTATGAATAATCTTCAATATAAATAAGCACAGTGAAGACAGGAATCCTTTGCTGACAAGCAGCCCTTCTGGCTTTCAAGATTTTTCCAGAAAACTAATGTATATTAGAACAGAATACTAATACCTGGACTTTGTCCTGAACTGTTGTTTCCATTCCCCTAATTTTGCTTTTATTAGGTATATGTTCTTACATGTGACAATTTGAAAAGTATGGTTTAATTAATCACATGTTGCTTGGATACGCTTAGTTGTCTTTGATCTAAAAGTGCATTAAAATCAAATTTAAACTTCTTCAAGGCTGACATGAATATGTTGGGATTTTTTTTTGGTTTCTCTCCTATATTCTTCTTGTACTAGGATTACGCAATCCTTAATTGTATCCTAATGCAGATTATTTTTTCAGATATAATTTATTTTATTATTTGTATCTTGAACATCCATTTTCAGTTGTACTCTTGGAGCATGCTAAAGAGACACACTTCCCTGTGAATATTGTATAAAACCCACTTCCCCAAGAGTAAAGAAAGCTCTCCCCACTCCTACCCTGAGTCTACCCCTTTCCCCCCAAAATATGTATACACAAAGTACAGTTGGATGTATAAAAGGGGCAATGCCTGAATTCAGGGCACTGTTTGAAGAGAACTTTCTCCTAGTTGTGCATACCTATTCAGTAATTACTGGGTAAATAAGCACAAAATTCTGGTTTCTCTGAAGCATTATGAATGAACTGTAAGCATGCTCTATTTTGCCAGGAATTCTGGCTAAGCTATTGTGAAGCAATTGCTCAAAGGATCACACAGGATTTAAAGCCCAGGTATAAATTTCTTTCTTTCAGGGAGCATTTTGGACCGGCATACTGACAATATTTTGTTGTTAGCAGATTAATGTTCATCAGCTGTCTTCTTGTTAACTGCCTGTCTCTGCAATTCCTCACTGCATGAGGCTGAAGAAAAGCATTTTCATTTTAGGACCTTCTCCTAGTCTTGTGGGTTAGATATCTAGCTCTAGTAAAAAAGAATAGACTTGGGCTTTGATAAGTGTGAATCTAATGATCACCATAAAACAAGTAATGCATGGTGATACAAGATCACAGGACATCTATGTAAAGCTGTTTAAGGAAACCACAATGGAGTTTCCAGCAGATGGACTGCCACACAGGACCTGTAGCAAAATTTTTAGTAGTTTATAACTAAAAAATATTAATCTGTACCTAAAAGTTTTTTAATAGTGAAAAAGACAAGACTTTAATTTATTGGAAGAATTATCTTTAAACTATTGTATGCTTGATAGGTTCCTTTGGTTATCTTCTCTTAACAGACTGAAAAAAAGGGTTTTTTTATAGCTTGGATATTTATATTTATATAGATTTATATTTATTTCATATTCATAGAACTCATTATTAATCCAGTATTTAACAAAGCAATTAGAAGGTCAAATAGCAGTGAAAGTAAAGTTTCTACTAAAGTGAGCTATGCAGGAGAGAACAGAACCATAGAAGTTAAGAACGTTTTGTTTTGAAATTTAATAGAACTTGTTCCTCTGAATAAAGTGTATTCATAAATGACAAGTTAATTCACAAAATGGAAATGAAGAATTTGAAAGGCAAAATCAATTGCTTGTGTCTAAGTCTCTGGTTGTGTCCTGAGAAGTTCAGATTAATAAATCTGCAATGTAAATGAGTTAAAATAAATGAATTGCATGATATTTCTTGCCCTTGTCTGGAGCAAAAGAAGGAAAAGGAGGATGAAAAGAATTGCTTAGTCATTTTCCCAGAGAAATGTTTTAACTGTTCCTCTTCGTACTTCTTGGCCACCTCTGCCTTGAGAGGGAAAATAAGATACGTTACACTGCATCAGAGAAAATTAGCTCAGGGGCTGCTTGAAGGTAAAATTGCTTTTGTAGTTCATCGTCACGAACTCAGAAGCCTGTTTCACAGAGTGAAGAAGGTACCAGAAGTTTGTCCTTCCTGTGGTGCAAGAACTACTCTTACAAATAACCCTGCACCATCTGCACTAAAAGGTGCTGGTGTCTGCTGTGCCTCTTCTCAGTCACTTCACTGTCGTAAGCTTTTCTTGTTTTCCTATTCACATTAAGCAAAGCTGCAGCTGCTGGGCCAACCCTGACCTTAGTAGGTCCTGACTTTATACTATTTTTAGACAGTTTTTCACCTGTCCTTTTTTTGCATGGCTTTTTTAGAAGGAATTGACTGTGAATGTTTGAAGGATTTCATACGTTCTGCATATGAGGAATAACTTCTTTACTGTGAGCGTGACAGAGCCCTGGCACAGGCTGCCCAGAGAGGCTGTGCAGGCTCCTTCTCTGGAGATCTCCAAAACCCACCTGGATGTCACCCTGTGCCCTGTGCTCTAGGTGTCCCTGCTTGAGCAGGGGGGGTTGGACTAGATGATCTCTAGAGGTCCCTTTACACTTAAAGCCATTCTGTGATTCTGTATCATTCTGTGATATGGCACTGCATATATAGATCTTTCTTTCCATCCCTTGTTTCACAGCTAATTCACAAGCTGATTGTGTATGAAGTAGACACACATGCTGCTCCCTCATTTCTGAATAATGATGATTTCAGAATAGGCTCAAGGAAAGAGTCTTGGAAGACAACTCAATGCCCAGGATCTAAGGACCTGCTGTGCTGGGAGGTTTCCATTTCATTTTCCCATGTGAATCTTTTATGAGAAAGGACCTGTTTTGGCTTGCTAGGACTGTTGGAAATTTTCAGAAGCTCGACTGTGGTAAAGTGGTATGAAAAACACTTTGATTTCTAATGCATGCCTTTACAGGACTGCTTTATATAATTGGTAGAACACATTATTATTGTTTTTCACTGCATTTGTACTGAGTAAGGTTTGCTGTGCTCCAGCTTCCTTAGGTCAGTGTTATAGTATTTGTCATAACAGCCTCAAATAAATTTGTGTGTGGTTCCTCCCTACTTTATAAAAGAGCAAAAAGGAAGAAAAGCACTGTTAGAAGAAGCACTGTGTTAGATGCAATTAAGAGTTCATTTTAGTTTTGTAAGATTTGGGAATTAAATAATATTAGGAGCAAAGGAAAGAACTTCAGATCTGCATAAGGCATATATATTTGATGTTACAGTACATTTTTTTTTAATGTTTGTTTTTCCAGTCATATGGAGAACTCCTATGTAAATTCATCACTGATTCCTTTTTCATTTTCTTCTCTTTCAGCTAATGATAAGCTAAACATTAACTTCTCTTCAGCAGCTTTTCCATACTTTAAAATTGTTATCTTTCTCTGTGTTTCCTAGACTAATAGACTCTGATTCTCTCGATTTTTATGTAATACCTTTTCTACATCGAAGATTATTCATCTTTTTGCCTTTGTTGTCTCTCTTCAAAGTATAGATTCCTCTGCATTAAGTATGACACTTCTGTTTCTGTCACCCACTTTGTCTCTGCCTTTTTTTTGAAGCAGCAGGACATTGCTGATGCATTGCCACACTAATTAAGTCAGTTGCTTTATACTCTTATGTAGAGCTATTGACTAGTCCATACTAATGATTCGGTGTTAGTACTGGTTATTAATGAGATATTGGGTTAAGAATGTGCTTATTATGTGCTAACCTCCAGAAACTTTATTTCTGCTAGGAAGAAAGAAGCATTTGTCTTAGAAGACAAATTTTAAGAGGTAGTTGTCTATTTTTTGTGGATTGGTCAACAGTATTTGCAGTCAGAAAGTCATTACTAATAAATGCAAATTAAAGACTATTTTGAAATTTATAGAAGCAATTCCTGCTAAATGTCATATTCCTATATTTATGAGATGCAAGGAAAATATTAAATTATCACATACTATACAAAGATTTTGTTAAACAGAAACATCTTTTTTTTTCTGAAAGAAATAATATCTTTTGATACAGCAAAGGCTTTTATAAATAACTTCCAGATACCAATTCTTGCTTTAAATTAATTTACAATCAAAATAGGTTGTAGCAGAGAGTCTTGTGTTTTAGTATCTTAAGCTGGGATATGTTGCAATTATTCAACATTGAGATGTGGTTTGAGATTATTAGGTATGGTTATTGCTATTTTATGTATCTGTTCATAAAAACATTCTGATGAAGTCACTTGCAGCACATAGATGATTTTCCCTTTTATTCCCTCAATTGTCCAGGTATTGTAGCTATGGAAAATCTTGTTCATCTGTGAGCATGTTGTATGAGTATGGGCACTTCTGGGAAGATGATGTAGGATCAGTCTCTCTCTCTCTGTTCTGGCATGGGATTGTGACACTAAATATTTAATAAGAAATATTTTCTTCTTTATAAACTCTTGGGAAAAAAATATTAAAATAGAACTTCTTTAAAGGAAAAGACCATTGAAATATCTTTGAGTGATATTAAAAGTTACCATATAAAAAAGGTAGCCTGGAAAGAAGAAATGAAAGATGTTTACTTCCAAGTAATGAACCAAATAGAAATCTAAAAAAAAAAAAAAAATAGAAAAAAAAAGAACAAGGTTATTGTTTGTAAGATTATCTTCCTAAAATTGCCAGAATGGGGGACATGGGGAAGATCTAATTGCAGGTCAAAGACATGTATTTAAATCTCAGAGATGGACTTCCAAGTTGAATTGTCACGGAAAATCAGGCAAAGCACCAGATGTGGTTACTTAGCTGGAGGTTGGAAATTTAACTAAACTACACTCGAGGAAGACCTGCTGTCCTCAAGTTCTGTGTAATTCCATTTGCTATTTAAAATTGACTGTTTTTAAAAATGCTTACCGAAACATGTAATAGCTTTATTTATTATGAGCTTATCTAGAAGAATTTACCTCAACTGCTATGCTGAGTGGAATTATTCAAATGCTAAAAAGGCTTCAGTGGTGCCCACATGATGTATCTCCAAACCTTTACCTATAAAGAAGAGCAACAACAACAACAACAAAACACAGATATTTTCATGGAGAATTCTAACTACATCAAAAAGTCTATGAGGTAAGATGTAGTGAGCCGGGGGTCAATCTCTTCTCCGGAATAACTACCAAGAGGACAAGAGGAAACAGCCCCAAGTTGTACCAGGGCAGGTTCAGGTTAGACATCAGGAAGAATTTCTGCACAGAAAGAGTAGTCAAGCACTGGAACAGGTTGCCCAGGGAAATGATGGAGTCACCGTCCTGGCGGTGTTCAAGGACTGTGGAGGTGAGGTGCTTAGGAACATGGTTTAACAGGGTTGGTGGTGATGGGTTTTACGACTGGACTCAATGATATTGAAGGTCTTTTCCAACCATTATGATTCTATGAATTAACAATCAAAGTGCTGTTGAATGTCCAGCCAAATCTTTAATAAAACTCTCTAAATTCTGTTTTGAATTATACATACTTGATACTTGCAGAATCTGATTTGTTTTGATTTTTTTTTGCTGAGAGAGAATGGTCAGAAATTGAAATGGGGCAGCTCCAAATTTCCAAGAAGAAAGAAAGAAAAAAAAATCATGAAGATAAGCAGGGCACCCAGAGATCTATCCTGAGTTTTCTCAAGTTGCAACTGAATGAAACTTTGATATACAATTCTGAATTTAGTACTGACAGAGTTTTGAGCTGAGAGTTCATTTAGAGACGACTTCGTCCTTTCTAGCTTCAATGATTTTGTCTTTCTATGGGAAGAAAGAGAGAGAAAAAAAAACAGTTTGTACTGTTGAAATTATTTGAAATGTATCAAAACATTGCTTATTGCTGAAAAATGTGTGAGAACTCAATAGAGTTGTATTTTTAGTCTGAGAGATTATTTATGACAAAAACTTTTTTTTGAAAAAAATCTTGTACAGAAGGTACCAAGGTTTCCTGATGATGAAATAGAGTGGAAAGAGAACACAAAAACAAGGAGCATCAGAATTAAGAACACAAAAATGGTGGCTATTTATCTGGATTTAAATTGTCAGCCATCTTTCCTTTGTGAAAGTTAGGGAAATGAAGGCTTTCTGCTGCAGAGAAAGAAACTGTAAAGCTTGCAGCACACTTCTGTTTGACTTGGAAACTCTGAATTTTCACAACACGAATGAGCCTTATGGTGCTTACAATAAATGGATATCATTGTGTGAACTGATTGTGTCAGGGTGAATAAAATTTCAGAGGGATTTATGTACATATATCATACTGAAAGAGAAAACAGCTCAACTGTTGCATGCAAAACAAAATGTTCAGTTTTCCACTAGCTGGATATCCCGTGGAGTGGAGGTGTGGGAATGATGTCGTTATTGCTTTTGGAATTGCTAACACTAATATTTTGCTTGGACAGAAATGCTAGAAGTAGACTGAAGGAAATTCAAAACATTTAAGTAGCAGTGAAATGTTCTAGTCCATTTCATTTGGTTCTAGCAAGGCATTTTTTACTCTTTAAATCTGTCTAAATACCTGAATCCTTTCCCCACTCGTTTTGACTTAATTAATCTGAATGTGTCAGTCTAAATCTCTATAGTCCTAAAGCTTCAGTCATTCAGTATCATTCTCCTCAGGTACTCTGATACAAAAATCCTACCTGTTTATACTGGTCTTGATTCCAGGATTTCTGGATCATCACTTTCACATTTTTGTTCCTATCCATTTTCTTCTGCTGTCCAAACAAACAGTCTTGCAGGATGAGTCAATGAATAAATCTTTTCATTCCCTAATATTGTAATAAACTGGTGACTTTATTGAGGCTGTTGAATATGTCAGATGAGGTGTCTGGATTAAAAGAGAGTTCAGACTTGAGCAAAACAAAGTGCTTGTTTTAGATGGTGTCATGGGAAAAGAAGGGTTTTTTGCTGGGCTTTGTTTCTCCCCTTTTTTCCTAGTCCTCCATTATGCTAGAAAGTTTTTCCCTTGAGGGAGAAAAGAGGAGGGGAAAACTGAAAAAAAATTTTTTTTTTCAGTTCTTTAGCAAGTGACATTCAGTTAGCATTTGCATTATTGTACTCCTATTTTGCAATTTTCCAGCACTTTTTATAGCTGGTATCACTTGGCATATTCTCAGTCAGCAAGGCAGGAGGTGCCTTTTACCATACCAGAGCTTTCCATTCCTCTGCAAAGCAAGAGGAATGCTTCCTGTGTTCCTTTTGCAAAATGGATTTCCACTGCAAGAGTCACCAAGAGCTCACAACTGTGTGAAATCTGTATTTGAAAAAGTATTAGACAACCTGCTAGGTTTGGGATGTTTTTGGAGCTTAAAGAGGAAGTAGCAACATATGCCAAAATGCCACACTTTTGTTTCAACAATTGCTGGCGTTGTCAGTTATGCTGAGTTTCCTTATGCCAATGTTTGAACTGTTCTGCCTAAGACCCTGAGCTCAAATATACCAAGACAAGTGGGAAAGTTCTACCAAAATTGTCCACATGACCTGCATAATCTTGTTAAAATATCTGGAATATCAGTGCATTTAGGGCAGGGAAAGACTACAAGTCTCCCTAACAAAGAAACTGACGGAAGATGCTTCTGACCGTTTTAGTAGAAAGAGCAAATAGAAGATGTAAATATATTTTAGATACCAACGGAATCCTGGATAGGAAGCTTGGAAAGACATAGAGTGGTTGCTTCTTAGCAAAGTTCTCCAGAGTTGATTTGTTAGGGCCTCAGCTTACACAGGATATTTTCGGCAGGGATGGAAGACCTAATGAGATGTCTAGTTAAGAGTTCGTAACAAATTCCCAAGAGTGAATCTGCTTGTTTTGAAAAGTCCATCGTGCTTCTGTCTTGAAACTAGCTGTCTTTGAAGTTCTTGGGATTTTGGAATTTATGGCTTATTTCTGAAACAAAAAATTTAAGGAAGGTGGCATTTCAAGCTTCAAGATGCCAGAACTATTTTTCTGAATGTTTCACTATAAGTTATTCTGCATTTTGAATGTGTCCTTTTTGAATAAGCTAAAATATCTTACTGCTTCTTAGTGATCTTAATACAAAGAACATGACAGAGTCCTTATCCGTACACTATATGTGCATGTCTTCATATACGCATGCACATAATAGAGATATACACATGCACATAACTTCTACAGAAATTGAAACTGCTCCAGGGAGGGCTGGCATTTTTAGAAATTCTCAAAGATCTAGCCTGAAGTAGGCTGATTAATTACTTTTTTTTTATTCCATATCAAGGAGTGCACTGTGTCTATGCCATTCTGGATGTACCGGTGATTTGGAAGACCTGAACTTGGTGACTCAGACTTTCATAGAATTATAGAATCATAGAATGCTTAGGGTTGGAAGGGACCTCTAGAGATCATCTAGTCCAACCCCCCTGCACACGCAGGGTCACCTACAGCAGGTGGCTCAGGACTGCATCCAAGCAGGTCTTGAAA